>CAVNYN010219739.1:77225-87318 GCA_963692815.1 Nyctanthes arbor-tristis
GCGGGCCCGGGGCGTTTTCTTCTTTTCTTTTTTTTTTAAACCTTTTGTTTTTAAAATTAAAAAACTAAGGGGTATAACAGCAATTTTATTGAAAAGTGATCGGTAATATTGACGGAATCCGTCACAAAGGGCCTATCGTGCGAATTTATGAAAGGTTGGGGGATCCAAAAGGTCGAAAAAAAGGTTAGGGACTCAGACAATTCTTAACTGAGAGATTGGGGACGATTTGTGAAATTAACCCTTTTACAAACACCAGCGACGAATGCACATATATTTTCTTTAATCTTCTTTTCACATCGGAAAAGATCGGCCAGCTATTGATCTCCTATTAATCACTTGCTAATTATGATTTTACAATAAGCAAGTATGCCTTCCCGATCATCTGCTTACTGATCGATCTTCAGGCATGTAAGATTTATATAGGTTTTGTTTGTTATTTGCTACATCATGAACGCTTATTAATTTTGAAGTTAGCTCTGTGATTTGATTTTCTTTTACGCTGATCAGATGGTAAAGAAATCCTATAATGTAAGCAGAGCAGTCAATTAAAAAAAATTGTTCTTTTTTTTTTTTTTTTAAGAAAACTATTTTGTTGGTGCTCCGTCTTAACTTTTTTCTATAGAAAATGGAAGAAACTTACATAGTGGATTGTTTTGTGTTGAGGTTCTTTTTTTCTAATTTTAATTGTGGAAACATTTGATAATAAATTCGTGAATTAATTATCTAAGTGTTTAGAATTATCAATTATGTATGAATAACCTCGAGATTTGTCTTTTAAACTTCTGTTGTTTGGTTTATGATTATTGCACATTAATAGTTTCAACTAGAAAGAATTTAATTTGCAGGTAGCTTTTTCTGAGTATGCACATAAGATTATGGAGGAGAGAACTAATGATTGTTTCTTGCTTCCCACAGATTGGCCAAGTCAATTTTGCACTTTATTGAGGACTCAGGGTCAATATCTGTGCCATTTCCAATGGCTGATCATCAAAATAATCCAGCCAAAACTAGCAATGCTAAAGCATCAGGAAATTCAACAAATGCATACACGATAAACCTTGAGAACTTTAGTAAAAGGTTAAAAATGCTTTACTCGCATTGGAGCAAGCACAGGGATGAATTATGGGGTTCTTCTGAGGTTATTGCAATAGCAACTCCTCCTCCATCAGAGGATCTGCGTTACTTAAAGTCATCGGCATTAAACATATGGTTGGTTGGTTATGAGTTCCCAGATACAATTATGGTGTTCATGAAGAGGCAGATACATTTCTTGTGTAGCCAGAAGAAGATATCATTACTGGAATTTGTGAAAAAATCTGCTCAGGATGCTGTTGGTGTGGAAGTTGTGATGCATGCAAAGGCTAAAAATGATGATGGAACGGCATCAATGGATGCTATGTTTCATTCCGTGCGTGCACAGTCGAGGATGGATGGTCTTGATACGCCACTCGTTGGGTACATTGCAAGAGAGGCTCCTGAAGGTAACCTTTTGGAGAAGTGGGATGAGAAGTTGAAGACTGCAAACTTTCAGCTCAATGATGTAACAAATGGTTTTTCGGATCTCTTCGCTGTAAAGGACACTGCCGAGATTACTAATGTCAAAAAGGCTGCTTACTTAACTTCTTCTGTGATGAAACATTTTGTGGTTCCAAAATTGGAGAAGGTCATTGATGAAGAGAAGAAGGTCTCTCATTCTTCTTTAATGGATGATACTGAGAAGGTCATACTTGAACCTGCAAGAATAAAGGTCAAGCTGAAAGCAGATAATGTTGACATCTGCTATCCACCTATTTTTCAGAGTGGAGGAGAGTTTGATCTGAAACCAAGTGCATCGAGCAACAATGATAATCTATTTTATGACTCTACTAGTGTCATCATTTGTGCAATAGGCTCTCGTTACAGCAGCTACTGTTCAAATATAGCCCGAACTTTTCTAATTGATGCCAACCCTGTGCAGAGCAAGGCTTACGAAGTCCTGCTTAGGGCCCATGATGCAGCAATTGCTGCTCTGAAGCCGGGCAATAAGGCTGGTGATGCTTATCTTGCAGCCTTTTCTGTGGTTGAAAAGGAGGCACCTGAATTGGCCCCCAACTTGACAAAATCTGTGGGAACTGGAATAGGCCTTGAGTTTCGTGAATCAGGGCTCAATCTAAATGGCAAGAATGGCAGGATGTTGAAGCCAGGCATGGTCTTCAACGTATCCCTTGGGTTTCAGAATTTACAATTAGAGACAAAGAACCCTAAAACCCAAAAGTTTTCTGTTCTGCTTGCTGACACAGTTATCATTAATGAAACTGCTGCCGAAGTGGTTACTTCTTCAAGTTCAAAAGCTTTGAAGGATGTGGCATATTCGTTTAATGAAGATGAAGAAGAAGAACAGCAGCCTAAAGTCAAACCTAAGCCAAGTGCTTCTGTGCCACTCCCATCTAAGGCAACACTCCGATCAGTTAATCATGAGGTATCCAAGGAGGAGTTAAGGAGGCAGCATCAAGCAGCTCTCGCTCGCCAAAAAAATGAAGAAACTGCTAGGAGACTTGCTGGTGGAGGTTCCGAGGGGACGAGTCGTGGTGTGGTGAAACCCTCTGGTGAGTTGATTGCATATAAGAATGTAAATGATATACCTGCACCAAGAGAATTTATGATTCAGGTTGACCAGAAAAATGAGGCGATTCTTTTGCCTATTTATGGAAACATGGTTCCTTTCCACATTGGTACTGTGAAGACCGTGTCTAGTCAGCAGGATACTAGCCGGACTTGTTATATCCGTATAATTTTTAATGTTCCTGGTGCTCCGTTCACTCCTCCGGATTCGAACTTTCTGAAATCTCAAGAGGCTATTTATATTAAAGAAGTTTCATTTCACTCAAAGGACCCCAGGCACATAAGTGAAGTTGTGCAGCTTATCAAAACCCTCCGGAGACAGTTTGCTTCGCGGGAGTCAGAGAAAGCCGAGAGGGCAACTTTGGTTACGCAGGAAAAGCTTCAACTTAGTGGTGCCAGATTTAAACCAATTAGGTTGTCTGACTTGTGGATCCGGCCTGTGTTTGGTGGTCGTGGAAGAAAGCTTCCTGGCACGCTGGAGGCACATGCAAATGGATTTCGTTATTCAACTTCAAGGCCAGATGAACGGGTGGACATCATGTTTGGCAACATCAAACATGCATTCTTTCAGCCAGCAGAGAAGGAAATGATTACTCTCGTGCACTTCCATCTGCATAACCACATAATGGTGGGAAACAAGAAAACCAAGGATGTTCAGTTTTATGCGGAAGTAATGGATGTGGTGCAAACAATTGGCGGGGGAAAGAGATCTGCCTATGACCCTGATGAGATTGAGGAGGAGCAAAGGGAGAGGGATCGAAAGAACAAAATTAACATGGATTTTCAGAACTTTGTGAACAGAGTCAATGATCTATGGGGACAACCTCAGTTTAAATCATTTGATTTAGAGTTTGATCAGCCCTTGAGAGAGCTTGGCTTCCATGGGGTGCCGCACAAATCATCAGCATTTATTGTCCCAACATCAAGCTGCCTTGTGGAGCTCATAGAGACACCCTTTGTAGTAATTACCCTCAATGAGATTGAGATAGTTAATTTGGAGAGAGTTGGTCTTGGACAAAAGAATTTTGACATGACAATCGTTTTCAAGGACTTCAAGCGAGATGTAATGAGGATTGATTCAATTCCAACATCATCACTAGATGGTATCAAGGAGTGGCTCGATACAACTGACCTGAAGTACTACGAGAGCAGGCTAAATCTTAACTGGAGGCAGATATTAAAAACTATCACTGATGATCCTGAACAGTTCATAGAGGATGGTGGATGGGAATTTTTGAACTTGGAGGCTAGTGATTCAGATTCTGAGAATTCTCAGGAGTCAGATCAAGGATATGTACCTTCAGATGTGCAATCTGAGTCCGGGTCAGAGGATGAGGGTGATGACAGTGAGTCACTGGTGGAGTCGGAGGATGATGAAGAAGATGATTCTGAAGATGACTCTGAGGAAGATGAAGGAAAAACCTGGGAGGAGTTAGAAAGGGAAGCTAGCAATGCAGACAGAGAGAAAGGGAATGAATCAGACAGCGAGGAAGACAGAAAAAGAAGGAAAATGAAGGCTTTTGGGAAAGCTCGGGCTCCTCCTGATAGAAGACCGAACATCACTCTCCCTAAGAAGTCCAGGTTTAGGTGAATGCGATCGAAGGTGTATTAGTATTTCCTACATGTTTGATCACTTGAGCTATGTAAAATAGAGGTTTCCTTCTGTTTCATATATTTATGAACTAATTAGTTTTCCTTGAGAGATTGCGAGTGTCTTCATTTGGGGGCATTATCTACATCTATTATAATTTAGTTCTTTTTGCATGGTAAGTTATCTATATCATCTATATAATATACTAAAGCAGCTGAGCTTGGGAGGGTCCCCCCAGTAGTTTCCTCCCCAAACTCAGCCGCTATCTTTTTTTAATTTTTATTTTATATTTTATATTTTTTGCTGGCTTAAATTTTTTTTTGGTTAATTAATTAATGCATTGGAAATTTGGAGAAGGCTGTATTTTGAAAATGCTTTCACCGTTTCACACGTGCTTGGCTTTCCATGGTCTAGAGTGAGAAATTGAACATTGATCTTCTCTCTCTCGGTAATGTATTTTCTTCCTCATCTCTGTGTATTTCTCTTCCGCTTCTTTTTACCATTGACATGCTAACATGCTTAGAAATTGAGAATCTGTCTGAGCCCTAAATTAACTCTGTACATTGGAAAGGAAGTTAAATCGAGCGTGATGGAGGAGGCAGTGGTGGTAGAAGTGGTGGTGCTGGCTGCAGGTAGAACTGTTAGGACTTTGGAGCTGGAGAAAAAGACTGACCAGAAGGAGATCCCATGGTTAAAAGCGTAAAATGAGGACTTCTCAATTGGAGATTCTTGAGAAAACCTCTGCCGGTTAGTCTCATCCACTTTGCTGCTTTCTGTTCTAATCCCCCCCCCAACAAAAACTTTTTTTTTTTTAAATAATTGCTTGATCAATGTGTTTTAGTTTTTAGAATTCTCAACGAGAAACTTAGCGATGTTTTAAATTTTCAAAGAAATCACAGTTGGAAAAAATCGTTCATTGATCTGTATATTTCAATTAGTTTTTCTGCAGAACTTGATTACATGGTCATATGTATTTTTATGGTGTGTGATTATCGTCTACTTGCTCTTTTGGTTTGTAGATTAACAGCAAATTGCGATAATCAGTTTTCTCAAACTTGAATAGAACAGTGTTATTGTTGAGTATGCTATTTAGAAGGTTGACAAGGGTAGAGATTGTTTTTGTTTTTCCTTCTTCTCAAGGTGGGTTGTCTTGCGCCAAGGTAGATGAGGCAGGTCGTGAAATGTCTAGTGACTCATTTGGTCTTGATTTATATGCACTTATTGTATGTGCCTTGATATTACTGTGGTGTGTTTGATTGTGGCTGTTTGAAATAATAATGGAGCTGTGGAAACAATTGCCTTTCGATTAGTCAAGAGTAAATGACACTGCTAACAATCTTTGAGTAGCCCCATCCACCTGGTGATATTTTTAAATATCCTACTTAAACAATTGAAGATTGCTTCATTTCTCTCATTATTTCTTTTTCTAATATGAATTGAGGAGTACATTACATAAACTGAAATGGTATACCCTTGTAGATGTCGCAATGTCTGGACTAAATGAAGTGAAAAAAACATGGTAGAGTCAGTTTACAATTCCGAGTATTGCTTCATTTCTCTCTTTTCTTTCTTTTTCTAATATGAATTAAGGAGTACATCACATAAACTGAAATGGTAAACCCTTGTAGATATCGCAATGTCTGGACTAAATGAAGTGAAAGAAGCATGATAGAGTCAGTTTACAATTCTGAGTTCTTTAACGGTACTCACTTTTCCTTATATAACAATATGGATTTGGTTGTCAATCTGGGTTTTATTTTCTGATATGTGTTTTTCCTAGTGCATGGTGCCTGATGCCTAAGATTATTTATGGAAAGAAATAATAGAGAACATGACTATAAGTTGATTTGCTGGTAGTCTTGCTGATGTAGAAGTAGATGTGCCATTTGAAAGATCAATTCGTATATGAATTAATATTTATCATTTGATTTTTGCAATTCCTTTTCAGTCTTTGATCTTTTTGACGTTAAGTGCTGTTTTTGAAGTTTGGGATTCCGAGCGTCATAGTAGTTAAATATACCAGTTTTTGGCTTTGATTGAAATGAATCGAACACTAGGCTGTTGAAAGTCCAGATCTCTAGACTGTATTCTATTTTATTTGATTTGCTTCATTGCCTGATTTCAAGTAAACTTATACAGGAGCTCTATTCATGTACTGTTTTGCCATTTCCTATGTAAGATATTTTGAGCGTTATATCCAGGGATGGGTCCAGAATTTTTAAAGACATGGGATATAGTATTTTGAAAAAAAAAAAAAAAAGAATAATTGACAAGGGTTAATGTAATTTTTTTTTAAAAATTTTTGATATAAAATTTCAAAAATTTTTTGGGCCGACATGGGCTGAAGCCAGGTCAGCCCGCTGCCTAGATCCATCAGTGGCTATATCATGCAATTGTTAGCCTGTAATCATGGGAAGGTTTACCATCTCTACTTGCACATGCCTGATAATATGCATTCAATGTGATGTGCTGTAATGCCACTAGGATTCTGAATCTGTGAAGGTAGATGCAAAACACAATTGTACTTTCAAGGAAAGGCTTAATGTTAAAAAATCATATATCATTTTATTGCTTTTAATTATTTATTTTTGAATGCATATAGTCAATTGTTTTCTTTTCCAAGAAATCAAATGGTGATGGATTCTTTGTATCAAACGGGAATTTTACACACACACACACAAAATTTGAGGAATTGTTGCAACAAACTGATGGCTTACAATTTGGAGTTGAAAGCAATGAAACATGATGTAAGAGATATATATACGGTGCTTGAATTATATTGTACGAGTCTGATCATACTTTAAAATATCGTCCATTTTCCAGCTTATTTGTCTTTTTGTATGTATTAGTAATAACTGGAACAAAGTTACGGTTCAACGAATGAGTTTTTACGATTGATTGCCGGATGGAATCATGTGTGGTTTTGGAATATATTTGTTTTATTTTAATAGTGTTGAATATTGATGTTTTACCAAGTAAAAATTTACTGTTGCTCCTTTAATTATTTTTCTTATTTTCTAATTTGTAAGCAATTTCTGTTTTCTTCAATCTCTAGAGAAATAAAGTGATTTTCAGCTTTTAGCAAGTTTGATTCATCATTTATGTTGGGACTTTTGAGTGAAAACTAAATTGAGAATGTATTAACAATATGATGTGCAAGCTCTTTGCAATTCATATCAACATTTTGAAGAAGAATATTGGCATCGTACGGAAATTCAGCAGCGCTTCTTGCGGGAGGCCCTGATGGTGATATTAAAGTTCAAATTTTCGCGCTGCTAACAAATGGTTCAAAATTTGGTTTATATAATGGGGAAGGAAAATACACAATGTGGGTTTTGGGTAGGTGCCGATTTGGGTTGAGGAATTTGGCATTCTTTACCACTGAAGAAGATGGTGGACGCGAGGACCATGTGCATAAGCATTCACCTTCTTCTTTCCCCCCCTTGAACGGAGAATTAACCTTCTGTTGTTGAAGCTTTTGCAATCTTCCTTTCATTTCATAATTTCAAACAATATTCCTTTTATAATGAACTAAAGATTTTGTCAATTTTTAATTATGTACTTTATTGAATTTTGTAACGTAGGTTATTTCATTCGTGGGCACTTTTGTATGGTATAATAATTGGGAAAAAATTTACATCTCCACGTTTGTGGAGTAGTCGTCTCAATTACCATCGCCCGGTCAGTGAGGGTTAGTGGAGGTTTCTTGGTGGTAGGGGAAATTTATATCTATATGTTAATTAAAAGGACTAAGTCTTGATATCTTTTGTACTGTGATTTTCTTCTTTTTTTTTATTTGGTAGATGTTGCGATAACTGTTTTTTTTAATAATTAATAAAAACTTCTTCTTGTCTTTTTTGTTTGGTAGACGTTGCGATAACTGTTCTTGTTTCTAATAAAAACTTTTATGAAGGAATTGGGAGAAGATTTGAACCTATAACAATTAAGTTCAATACCTAAGCTTTAACCACTTTACCAATTTTTTTTTTTTTTTTGTTTAAAGCTTTTTCACTAAGAAATTAAAATATTATATCTGAAAGGCCAATTTCAAAACAAAATTTTATCCCTATTAATTCGTTCTTTCATCGTTTGCATTATGTATGTTGGTGAGTTTAATGTTATTTAAATTATTTTATGTATTTTACGTGTTTTTTAAATTTTTTAGTTTTATTAAGATTTTAAAAAAGGGAGCGGGAAACGGTTGTTTTTTTTTTTTTTTTTAAATTTTACAACCAACCCAAACCACCTTATTGCTTGCCTGATTCAAACAAGTACAGGACGGGTATGGGTGTGGTTTGGTAGAAACGGGGCGGGTACATTGGATGTGTATCTAACCGGAGTCCGCATCTTATTGGTAGAATTCTTACCGCAGCTCATTTCTTGCCCCCACAATTTTTATATTAATTAGATTTGAAGATTTATTCTCTTATTTTGAGATAATCGTCACTTCTTTTCACAAACACCTCCATATCTGGACTTGCTTCAATTGAACTGTATGATATTTGAAATTTTAGATTTGGTGTAAAATGTTATGTTTTGAGTTGGTAATGACTTAATAAATTAAATGAAAATTATAATAGACCAGATTTTTCTATTTGAATTCTCATTACATTTTATTTTTCCAAAAACTATAGGTAAAAATGTTTATAACAAATATTTTTAATATTTTTAATACTTTTAACACATTATTCAACACATATTTTGTCTTTCATTATCTATTATTTGAATTGGAATCTCTTATATTTTATTGTTAATTTTAATTATAGATATGACAAATTTAAATTTGATAATATTGTACATCAAATGTTGCAAATTTATCATGCAATCAACTAATGATATATTTTAATAAGTTTTTTACGCGGGTGATTTAACTAGCAGGAGAGGAAAGCAAATTCTGCTCAATTGGACTTTACTAATAAATTAAAGTTTCAAATCTGATGGCATGTGACGTGGGGTCCAACCCTATGTAATCTCTTCAGAATCTAGGTAGCTTGTAAGTTTTGAAAAGAACTACTACTTGACAAAATTTAAAAAATGGTAATATATACGTAACATCCTCAACCTTTCAGGTATTAATAGATCATGTCCCAAACTTTTATTTGTCTTTCTATGAATCTTCAACTTTTTAAAAAATCTCCATCTAAGTTCCTGGCAATGAAAGTCATCCATTTCCTCAGTTAAGTGGGGGCATTTTTGGTAAAATACGAAAAAATAAATATTTTAAATTTTTTTTAAAAAAAGCAAAGATGGATGGATCCCCCCTTTTAGTTGCCAGAAATGGTAGCTTTTGGGTGGTGGGGGAGTCTCCCCCTTGTACTGTTGAAAATGACAGTAAAAGTATTGTCATTTCAGATAGTCAAACGGCTGCCAAAAATGACAGCAGGCAGCACGGGAGGGGGTAGTCTCCCCCCTATACTGTTGGAAATGGCAGCAAAAACTACAGCGTAGGAGGGAGACTCACCCTCCCCCAAAGGCTGCCATTTCCTGCCAAAAGGGGAGTCACCCTCCCCTCATTTTTCCTTTTTCTTAAAAACAAAAAATTAAAATATTTATTTTTTAAAATTTTACCAAACATGTCCCTAACTTAACAGAGAAAATGGATTACTTCCATTGTCAGGAACTTAGATGAGAATTTCTTAAAAGGTTGACGACTCACAGAAGGAGAAATAAAGTTCATATGCCCTGCTTTGTGCATGCATAGTGCACATTGTATGCACATTTAGTGCTCGCCGTGGTGTAATATGTATCAATGCTAACAGCCATATGAAAGTTTGAAAATGGAGATTGATGGGGATGATTCAACTATGAGCTTCAATCGTGAGACTTCATATATATCTGAATAAGGTTCTAATTTCACTGCCTGGTGAAGAAGTAGTGGCCTTCTAACGGGGGTTGAGTCAA
>CAVNYN010219740.1:0-120484 GCA_963692815.1 Nyctanthes arbor-tristis
CCGATCTCCTAGTAGATGGCATTGCATATACACCGTCTCTAGCTGATCCTCACAACAGTGGAGCCCCAGTCTATAGATGTTTCACAAAAAACCAAGATGGTGAGAATTCAATACTGAAATTATTCTGGGTACAAAATTTATCGATAGAGATCAAGTTGTGGTCGGCATATTTGGTATACATAACACGTTAGAAAGCGTAAAGTTAGAAGTGGGATTATTGAGAATGGTTTTGCCAGTGTGAGTAATTTGTAAACCTGAACCGTCTCCAATTTGAACATCATCTTGACCAAGATACTCGGAGTGAAGGGAAAGATTATTGAGATCATTCATGATATAATGAGACGCTCCACTGTCCATCAGCTAATCATTCATGGTAGGAGCAGATTGAATAGGAACATTGGCGCTCGGTGCTGGGGTGTAAGGTTGGCTAGCATGATTAGTAGGTGGCCGGTTACTATTCTAGGGAATGAATTTATATGTTAAATAGTGCTTAGCCGTGTGGCCCTGTTGCCCACAAAGTTGGCAATAGCCTTTGTGGGGGCAAAAATTTCGGGAGTTGTTATTTTGATTGTTGGAACGATTGGAATTTCTAGAGAATTGATTTGTCTGAGAGTTGGTTGTTGAAGTTTGGGATAGTGCTGGGGAGTTGCTATGAGATTTAGAAACATTTTTGGCAGTGATGGGATGAGCCGAGAAGGCTGGATTTTTGGTGAAGTTTGAGTAGAGAAGCTGGGTTTCACGAGTAATGAGCTCCTCATGAAGTTCATCAAACATCATGGAGATTTCTTGAGCCCGTAAGGCTTCACAGAGTCCATTGTATTCTAAGCCATGTCCTCTCAAAATATTGAGGATCAATTCATCATGATCAGGAGCGGAATTCATAAGAGTAAGATTGTCCACTATACTCTTCACTCCATGCATATGTTCGGTAATTCTCATATCACCTTTATGCAATTTGCCAAGGCTGTTTTTTAAATGCATTATGGATCCATGAGAAGATTTGGCATATGTGTTCAAGATGGTTGACTATGCTTCTCTAGATGATTTTGCAACGGCAATAAATAACACAAGGTTAGGAGATAGTGAACTCACTATGGCATTCAATAAAAGTTTTTCTTGCCTTATCCACTTAGTGTAATCGGGATTAGGACTGGAGGTACCATTAGTATTGATGTGAGAGGACGGACATGGTAGAGTTCCAATAACAAAGCCAAGTAAGTCAAGGCCATCTAGGAGGCTGTAAATCTGTATTAACCTGGTAGGATAATTTGGTGGGTTAAGTTTTATAGGAAGCTGAGACTGGGCATTGATCATGATTGGGGGTGAAGGAATTATTGAAGGGATTGGAGGACTAGTGTTATCTCCAGTTGCTTGAGAAGGATTGGTAGAAGAGGAATTATTTGAAGCGTCCATAGATCGAGGTGCTTATGGAGCGTATAGCTCTGATACTATAAAGAAGAAGAGAATATTTGGTGAAAGTTTTATGTATTTCCATTGAACCAGTAGATCATATATATATATATATATAAGTAGGAGAATCCTAATCCTATCAGCTGAACATTTGAAAAGATTACAAGAACAAACCATATCCTAAACTATTGTTGTACAAGATCTTCAGTTACACAAGATAAGCTCATAACAAATACAAATTAAATAGAGTAAACTAATTCTAAGTATAAATAGTATATTTACAAATTAACTCCTTAAGTATTATTGTTTCCAATAATTATTTAGCCCTAAATCATAAGAATAAATCATAAATTCAACACCTATTAGATAAAACATAAACCCTAGAAATAACTCCTTCACTTACCTATAAGAAATCGCACAAGAAATCGAGAGCCCAAGGGCAAGCCACGCCGACTAGATCAACATCCCTCATGTCCTTCTCTTTTCCTTTCCTTTTTCTTTTTTCTTTTATTTTCTTTTCTTTTCTTTTTTTTTTTACCTTCATTTTCGGCCGAAGCTGCATGCGGCGTATGTAGGTAATGTAAATATCCCCAAAATTCAAGAACAATCATATATATAATATATAATTTTCACACATGGTCCCTCAACATTCTTACTTGCTATAAGTTGGTCCTTAACAAAATCTTATTTACTCATAAGTCCTTTAACCTTTAATTCTTTCACTTAAATCTCTTGATGACTTGGTTTTTGACCCAAATAATTTAATTTTAACCTTGACTTGACTATTTAACCTTTAACTTTGACGGGTAAAAATTAAAGTTTAAAAATAGGAGAGCATGTCGTTATAGTATCAATCAATTTGATCATGTATATAGTAACTTCATTTTATTGTTATCTCCAGAATTTAAATACTCTTACGGAACTTGTTCGATCATTGTTTCACTAGCTGTTTGTTGAAGCCAAATTTTGCCTTTGACTCAACAAACGATATTTGTATTTGCGGGAACTAGTGTTCAAATCAAAATGGGCAATAAATGTAAATTAAAGCAAGGAATGTTTGCAACTTTGAAATAAATGGAAGACTATAAATGTCTAGAGACACAAGTGATGAGGTTTTTTGGGTGCCTCTTCCTTTGCATGCCTCCATTTATAGTGTATATTGCTTATTTGCATGGGGATAATGATTACATGCATTTAATGCTGGACCACAGAGATGACATGCATGTCAAATCGGCTGGGATTAATCCTTTACTTTTTGACTAGTGGTTACTTAAGCCTTGCATGGAGCAGATGACCATCGCTTCGCATTTAATGTTGGCGTCCCATCAGCCGTATGTGATAAGATTTTCCACGTGGATTCCCATGCTGCTCAGACTGTCAACTTGTTTGGTCGCAGTGCTACGTCGGGTCGCCGCATGGGCACCCAGACGCCCTGGACCATAGTAGCGCTAGAGAAGACGCTCGTTTATTGGTCACTGAATCAGATCTCCAGGTTCTCTGGTCGTTAGATCGCCAGGCCGTTGGGTTAGGTGAGGCGCTTGAGGCCTACTTCCAAGACCCCGTGCTTGTTGACCTTCGACCCTCGTTGATTTTTACGGCCTGGTAACTACAAAATGCCCCTTCAAGGTCGCTATTCCTTGAGCTCAAGGTTTAGCTGCCTTGAAAGTTAACTGGTTGCTTTCTTGAAACTCTTTTTGTGACCCAAAACACGACTCCTTGAATTTAAAAGAGGGTTGAGGCGGCACTTTTTGCCACGTGTCCATCGTCGTGTGGAATGGCGTGTTCTGGGATCTTTAGAGGCAATAATCATTATTCTTAAATGCTGCCTTTTAAGTTCCCCATGACCTACGCAGCTGTTGCCTTTCCATCTTCCCACGAAACTCTATTTATTCCCTTCATAATCAGTTCTTAGGAGTTGTCTGTCGTCAACCTCGATCGGGCATTTTTACAATTTGTTGATCCTCCCCAGGTGTTCCTTCAATCTTCCACGACAATCTCAGTGCTAAGGTAAAGAATACTCTTTTCTTGATTTATAACGGATTTCGCTGAATGGAGGGTAGGAAGGGGTTCTTTCCAGTGAGTGATTCAGGCAAAGGCGCGGTGGTAGACGTGGAATGGTCTACTAATGAGGAGACAGCGGGGAAAAGCTGGACTCGGGGTTGGGAGTCCAATTTGATTGGACGGACGATGAGAGCGAGGGTGATGAGGAGGTGAGTTCCAGTGGGAGGCTTCTGGTGGCGGTGATTCGTGACAAAGACCGACTGTGGGTGTGTAAACACATTCCTTCCAAAATAAGGGAAGCTGACCTTCATGCCGTAAGGCAGGATTACCATGTCCCTGATCGCGTCATGCTTTGGGTCCCTTATGAGAGAGAGCGGGCTCATTACCCCCATGGGGTACGTAGCAATAAGCATTAGGATGTTCGTGCTTCCAAGGCCTGTCACTGGGCTATTGAGATCCTGGGGGTTTCCCCTTCTCAAGTTACACCTGCGAGCTGAAGAACAATAATCGAAGTCTTTACTTTGTGGAAACATAAAGGATGGGGGTATCCGAGTCTTGAGGACTTTAACGCATACTATGTGTTACGGCCCTCACCCGCTGGGAAATGGTGGTTTAACCTAGCTGCACGGTCTAAGGCTGGGGCGTTAAACCTCTGGGGAAACTTAATGAAAGGGGCATCTGAATCTGGCTCCAGTTGGAAAGAAAGCTGGTTTTGGGTAGGGGCGAGTGGAGGAGTCCGCTGGGTTCCAGTGACGAGGATACAACTGTTATCACAAGCTACGTAGAACCCAGTAAGCGTGTTTTTGAGATAGGTTCCTCAATGGGCTGACTCACTGACTCTTTAACTATATTTTCTTCTTTGTCAGGTGTCGAGCGAGGCCAAGCACTTTTTGCACTGTTTCGAGAGCGAGCTAAGTAGTAGCCCAAATTCCGGAGCATCATCATCACGTCACAGATCTAATGGATGAAGACTTCCTTGTAATCACTGACCTGTCTGCTCCTAGGTCTGACAATTTTTAGGAATCCGGGCAGTTGCAAGCCATTCTTCTATACCTAGGCACTCTGCCTTTTGAGCACTTCCTTGGAACCTGACAATTGTTTCTTTTCAGGGAAGAGATACCTCTCCAAAGGCCAAAAGCGGGCTATTCAAGAAGCCGAGAGGAAGAGAGCGGCGCGGGAAAAGAGGAACACGGTGCGTGACAAGGCTGAGGGGATGAGAACTTCCGAGCAACTGAACAAGGCTTTGAGGAGGCAGGAGGAGAAGAAGAAGATGAGGCAAGGCAAAGCCGCTAGGAAGAGGCCCATGATAGCTGACCAGGTGGCTGCCTCCGAATAACCCAAGAAGACTTAGTTGGCCATCCGGGAGCCCCTGGCTGGTCCTCCTCCTGCCTTTCCTGTTGTCCCTGCCGATGCTCTCCCTCACGCGGAGTGACCTGCTAAAGGACCTGTTGACGTCATGGGTGAAGATCTTTATCTCCCAATAGACCAAGCTAGACGAGCTGAGATAGAGAGATTTATTGGTAAGAAATCGAAGGCACTGCTTAAGTTCAACTTGGCTAGGAAACCCTTTTCTACCAGCGTCCCAAGGATGTCAGGGGCTATTACGGACACCATGAGTAATGTGGCAAGGGCTGGTCCAGGAAGTGGGAAAGTTTCGCGGCCACTTCGACGATGGCTGAGCTCCTGCAAGGCAGCGCGGTAATGCAGGCTCAGTCGGCTATCCCGGATGAACATGCCATATCCTGGGTGGGGCGCTTCCTTGGGGAGAACAGTAAACTCTCTGACCAGATGGCCGAGGCCAACAAGGCAAAGGAGGAGGCAAAGTTGGCCCTTAGGGAGAAAGAGCAGGAGCTGCACGTGGCCAGGGGGAGTAGGCCGATTTATGTACTGAACTAGACGCTTGGAAGAGGAAGTTTGATGACCTGGCAACCCAGCTCGTAACAAAAAGGTCGAACCATAAGTAGGTCTTGAGAGAGGCTGAAAAAAGAGCCTCCGCCAGTGAGCTCGCCACGTACCAGGAGGCCGGGGCTAAATACAAGGCCTCCGAGGAGTTCAAGAGTGCTAACACCGGTCTTTATTACGAGACGGCAAAGGAGATCTTCGGCGTGGTCATAAGGGAATGTCCAAAGGGCGATATGAGATTCCTCGAGGAGCAGGTTGCCAAGCTGAAAGAAGAGTGTGGCTATGTGAGCTCTGATGATGAGGACGAGGAGGTCGAAATCATCTCAGAAGCTTCTGCCTCCGCCGAGCTGCTGGGTCCTAAAAGGAAAACTGCTAACAGGGAGCGCGCTGAAGATGCTAATTCCACCTTGAGGGCTAAATCTGCTGTTCCTGCTAGGGGTAACATGGCCTCGTCCTCTAGAGGTCAAGCTTAGGAATCTCTTGTACCCTAGCTTTTCTTTTCTCTTTTTTATAATCCCTGATAAATACAATGGGAATTATTTCTTCAAGTGTAAGCTCGCTCGTATATTTGTCAAAGCAACATACCGTAATATCGCTCTTACTTAGTGGAGAATTCATCTCTGTTTAGGCCCGCTCTTTCCGGAACTTAAATATATCTTGTCTCAAGCGTAAGAACGCTTTGCCAAAATTCTGTCCGGGCCCTTATAAGATGTAGCTGTTGATTGAGGGCTTCCGCGGACGTGTCTGGGCAGCCCGAGCCTTAATCCTTCGAACTATAAGCTCTGGTAATTTGCCTTTGAATGTTGGGTCGTTGAGCCGGTCGCTATTCTGGACTCAGGACGAGGGATCAAGTATATATCTCCGACTAAAAGAGCATTTTAGTCGTGTCAAGTGTGAGGTCGCTTAGTTAGAAGCTTGTTCTAACTTAGAGCGCAGACCTGTATACTTGGGTGCTGACTAAAAGCTTGTTCTAGTCATTGAGGGCGAATTCTTCAACTTGAGCACAGACTAAAAGATTGTTTTAGTCATTGAGCGCAAATTCTTCGACTTAAGCGCAGACTAAAAGCTTGTTCTAGTCATGGTCAAGTGTGAGGTCACTTAGTTATAAGCTTATTCTAACTTAAAGCGCAGGCCTATATACTTGGACGCTGACTAAAAGCTTGTTCTAGTCATTGGGCATGAATTCTTCGACTTGAGCACAGACTAAAAGCTTGTTCTAGTCCGGGTCAAGTGTGAGGTCGCTTAGTTAGAAGCTTGTTCTAACTTAGAGCATAGACCTGTATACTTGGGCGCTGACTAAAAGCTTGTTCTAGTCATGGCCAAGTGTGAGGTCGCTTAGTCAGAAGATTGTTCTAACTTAGAGCGCTGACCTGTATACTTGGGCGCTGAATAAAAGCTTGTTCTAGCCGTTGAGAGTGAATTCTTCGACTTGCGCGCAAACCAAAAGCTTGTTTTAGTCATGGTCAAGTGTGAGGTCACTTAGTTAGAAGCTTATTCTAAGAACCAGTGATGTTGGACTACCCCCTGGGTTCAGGAAAAACCGAGCCTCTGCAAGCGCCGGCCCCTCACGACCGGCAGCTGCAACAGAGACTGAAACGCTTCCACGGTAGGTGGAAGCCCTCGCCAAAGAAGTCCGGCGTCTACAATAACATAACCCGCCCACTTTTCAACAACACACAATAGGATTCTCCTCTTGTGGCAACTCTTCTTGGCGCGCTCGAAACATCAAAAAGTCTCCAGTGAGGGCTAACCTTCGAAGGGAACATGTCAGAAGAAGGCTAAGAGATCGGAAGAGTCTGACCCAAAACTCCGGTCAACCATCCCCCAACGCAAGAGCTGCACCACCTCCTGCACGAAATACAATTGGAAGCACCGTGTTTACCAGACTAGGACCCCGCCCGTAACAAGGGTCCAGATGTCCAAGGTCACCAGAACCCGTGTGACTAGGCGAACGAAGACAAAGGAGAAGAAGTCTTACGCCAATGAATCCTCCTGCTAGTCACGCTTCCAGTTCTCATCCAGAGACGCTGCTAGGTCAATGACCAGGCCCCCAGCAGATCCACAAGCTGGACGAGCTGAGGAAATGATTAAGCAACCTCGAGCAAAAATAGTCAAAAGGAAAAGGGATGGACGACCTGTGGAGAAGGCCATACCCTTTCAAACTGTTCATCCGAGAAGCCGTCATGCTGTCCAAAATGAAGCTCCCTCAAATAGAGATCTACTGTGGAGAGTTAGACCCAATTGCGCACCTCCACCGATACATGTCCTGGATGGAGCTGCAGAACGCCACAGGAGCCATAATGGGCAAAGCCTTTGCACTTACTTTGGAAGGAAACGCTCAGACTTGGTACGGCAACTTAGCTCCAGGATCCGTGCATAGTTGGGAATAGCTCTCTTCTGAGTTCGCGTCACAATTTATGGGATCCAAAGCCAGGGCCACCCCCAAGAAGATGCTGGAGACGATCAAGCAAGGGAAATCAGAACCGCTTAAAGGCTATTTGGACCGCTTCAATAAACAGGTCATGACTATGGAAAAGGTGGCGGATGAATCGCTTCTGATCGCGGTCAAGTCGGGTCTCTATAAATATACCAGCTTCTGGTGGGCCATGCACAAAGATCCCCCGAGCACCTACAAGGAGCTTCTGAGGTGGGCTGAGAAGTACATCAGCGCCGAGGAAGCCATTGAAGGAACTTCGCGGGCCGAGAAAACCCCAAAGGATGAAAGAAAGGACCACAAGGCAAAAAAGGACCCGCGACAAGGCGAGAAATCATCCAACTCGTTCAAGCCTTTCACTAAGCTCAATGCCTCAGTTGAACTCATCTTCAGCATCTTGCAAAATGGTCCAATTCTACCTAAGACAAGGCTCTTGAGGAAGCCGGTGAAGGACATTGACCAACTCAGATACTGCAAGTATCATCAGAGAGTGGGTCACAACACGGACGAATGTAGGCACCTCACGTAACATCCCAATTTTTATAGACCAAAAGTCAAAGGTGGGATAGTCAAGTCAAGGCCAAAACTTAAATTATTTGGGTCAAAATTAAAGTTATAAAACGGTTTAAGTAGAAGAATTAATAGTTGAAGGACTTATGGTTTTGTCAACGACTAACTTAAATTGGTTACTAAAGTTGAGGGACTTTGTGTGTAATTCCTATATATATTTGCCTTGCAATTTAGAAATGGAGAAGCAGAAAACAGGCACAGATTCGGCCAAACAAAGAAAAAAAAAAGAGAGAAAGAGAAAAAGAAAATGGGAGAAAATGAAAAGAAAGGAGCTATTTGCACATTATTGGCACGGTTTGGCAATTGGGTTTTGATTTCTTGGACAATTTATATAGGTAAGCCAAGAACTTGTTTATTTTTGGGTTATGTATTTTCTATTGGGTGTTAAATTTATGGCTTATTTCTATGATTTGAGGCTAAATAATTGATGTTTATATTGAAAGAATGATATACTTTAGTTTTTAGCTACTATTATATATTGTGGGTTGATTTTCATAAACCCTAAAAGTGGAGAAATTTGGGTTTTTTGCTATATGGTGTCTTGTGATGAATCTTAGAGGGGATAACGATTAGTTGGTCGATATAAACTACATGTGTTTAAGTTTCATGGGATATATGAATAATATGAAATTCTAAGGTTTGAAGTTATTGGTTTTTTTAACTCAAGAAATTGATTAAGTGGTTTTACTTCTCTTTGCTTTGCCTAAAGTTAGAGGATGTGAATCTTAAGGTGATTATTAAAGGACTAGCTTACTATACAAGGATCCAAGAAGAGTAAATTATGCTTTGGGTTGAGCTTTTGTTATAATATAAATTTCTAAGATTTACAATATGATAATGAAGAGTTATGTTATGAGATTTTATTATGTGAATACGAGTTAAATAAGGAAAGTCATAGTGTGAAATTCTTCTTAGACATGAAATTGGAATCAAACAAGGAATTAATATGTATGAAGTTTCTGCCCTTCCAATTTTAGAAGCCATAACTGATTGTATAAGTGGAATTTTAAGAAGATACAAGTTGGAAAATGATCTTCTATGAGTCATCTATCATCCAATATTTGAATGACACCATTTGGAGGTCGGTAGGGGTTTTTATGACATGTTTTGTGAAGAGTGACGGTGCAGACACGAGAACAGATTATGGGAGTGGAAAAAATAATTTGGTGTTCCTAACTTAGTTTTCTTGAGCTCAATTTTATATACGATAGACTTATATAAGTGTTCGACCTTATGGTAAAATTTATAAACATACGATAGCGTTATTGAGTAGAAAATGGTTTTGAATGGACATTGCCCAGATAGGGGAAAAACTTAACAATCCTTGTTTAAAGAGTTGAACTAAGTCTTGATCCAATAAGTTGGTATTATGTATGACCTTATGGAATAATATCATGGTGATTGGGAAATTGGATGAAGTTGAGAATACATGCAATAATGAATGATTTAATATTCTATAGGAAATGTGGGAATTTGTTAAAGGCTAAGAGTTTATGTTGATGTACGGAGGGGATTTAAGATTTTAATATGTGATATCATTACAATTCCTAAGCTGTAGTGAAGGAAATCTATGGAAATATAATAAAATAGAGAATTTATAATGCCAAAGAAGTTTCATGCTTAGTTTAAGTAAAGAATTAAGTTATATGTGTGAATTGAGAAATAGAAAGGAATTTGATATTAAGTGGAATTTTCATATGATGTCACAGGAAATGATAAAGATCAAAAGGAAATGAAACACGAAAGGATGCTACTTAGCCGGTGAGTGGAGATTTTCCTCTTCTTTCTTTCTTCTAAATGAAAGTGAATTATGGTTGAATTCACATGGACTTGAAATATTTTATGATGATGATGTATTTCATAAGAACTTGAAATGTTTTATGATGACGTACTTTTATGAAATGATGCTTCATGCTGTTTAGAGAAATGTTATATTTGAAATATGATTTATGATGCATGAAAACCCCAAATTTGTATCCTATGTTTATGATCATACTGCCTACGGGCGAAAGGGCCTATATAGCTCAAGCTGACCAAATGAACGCCGACCAGGCGAAGAGGCCTATGTGCTAGCTATGGCGCAAGCTGTTTATTATGCCTCCTAGGGCGAAAGGGTCATAAGGTACCTATGGCCTAAGCAGATCGGAAGACGCGCGTATAACTTAATATCATGATCATGTGATATGTTGGAAACTCTTTGGGGAAAGTTTGTGATGATCTTGAAATGAAATGACTTTTATGATGTTTCCAAGTGAATTTTATGATGATTATTAAATGAATGGTGTTCACGATGTTCTCTAATGAATTTTATGACGGTTATGATGTTTTTTAGTATGCAATGATTTTAACAATGTTGATATTATGCTGGAATGATGTTTCAAATGATGAAAACCAAGAAGTGGTTTGTTCATCTTACGAGATTTTGCAAAAGATGTATTTCGACCTTTCAAAGCACGTTTATTTATAAAACTCCACTTACTGGGCTAGTTAGCTCGTATGTTTTCCTAAATGATTTTCTATTCAGGCAGCATCTCGGGGTTTGGGCAACGCATTATGATCGAGCTGGCTACTTTAAGGATTCGAGCCACCACATAGAGATTATTATGGGTTTGTTGTTACTATGAGTTGTAGGCTTCGATAAGGTTAACTTAATAGTATGTATTTGGTGTTCTCATGGATGTTATAATCGGTTTAGTATATTTCTTCAATTATGAGGTGCTGTTATTTATATTGGGAAATTTGAGTGTATTTGGGTTGATGTTGGGTGTTATGTAGGTTAGTTTGTTAACAAATTAGAGGAGATGCTGTCGAAATTTTTCTAGAATAATTAGTATATTCATGAGCCTTGACGGTAAATTCTAGCTTTTAGTTAGAATTTATTGCCGGCGCACGTCACACTTCAAGTAGATTGTAGAAGCTGGGAGTGGGGCGTGTCACCTCAAATAAGAGATCGAGAAGCTAATCGAACGGGGATACCTGAGCGAATACGTGGCCAATCACCAACGGCAGGACCGACAAGCTCGTCCCCATGCAGAACTCAATGCCCAGCTCCCACGGAACCAACCTCCAGTCGAAATCTACATACTGATCGGCAGAAACAACGGCGTGGAGGTTCCAAGAGACAGTGGCGAGGTCTCGTGAGAGAAGCCCATAATTGTTACCATCTGCTCACTGCGCAACCCCCCATCTCTGGAATCAGCTCGTTCTCTTTCTGCAACGAGGATGCTTACGGCGTGTTACACCCTCACGCGGACGCTCTGGTCATCACTATGCCGGTCTCGGATGTTAAAATCCACAAGACCTTGGTGGACAATGGCAGCACCGTGAACATCATTTGTTGGCAGACTTTCCAACAAATGAAAATAGATCGAAAGAGCTTAAGGCCATATGGAACCAGACTCTAGGGGTTTACCAAAGATTGTGTGGAAGCAAAGGGCCAGATCACACTCCTTGCTGAACTAGGGGATGAGCCCTGGCGGACTTCATTATAGTAGACGTGCCTTCGAACCACAACGCCATTCTGGGTCGCCCTATTCTGTACGAGCTCAGGGGGCGACCTCCATTTAACACTACATCATGAAGTTCCCAACCTATTACAGAACGGCTATAGTGCGTGGCGACCAGCGAGCATCAAGGGAATGAAACCTCAATTACGCGGAAGAAACAACCACCTTGACAAAGGTTCGCACAATCACCCCAGACCCAACGGGCTAGAGAATCGGCCACTCTTAAACTCCACAACCAAGTGTCAGCACGTGAGGCAGAGGAGCAAGGCCGGATCTCCATCCGGCCCTTGAAGGGGAGCATTCTCCCCACCCAGTTGTGGAGGTCAACTCGAGAACAAAAAGCAGAAGGTAAAAGTTGGATACCAATTCTACATTTTGCACCTTTTCAAATCTTTTGTATATCAACTGTCAGGTCATGGGTAAAAAAGGAATACACTCATATGCATCAGCCATAATTTTGTGACCCAACAGTCAATTCAAAAGTTTATTCTGATGTAACATCCCCCTCTCAATGCAAACGAGAGGCAGAATCTAAGTTAGAACAAGCTTTTGACTAAGAGACCTCACACTTGACTATGACTAGAACAAGCTTTTAGTCTACGTTCAAGTCGAAGAATTCGTGCTCAATGACTAGTACAAGCTTTTAGTCAGTGCTCAAGTACACAGGTCCGCGCTCTAAGTTAGAACAAGCTTCTAACTAAGCGACCTCACACTTGACCATGACTAGAACAAGCTTTTAGTCTGCGCTCAAGTTGAAGAATTCACACCCAACGACTAGAATAAGCTTTTAGTCAGTGTCCAAGTATACAGGTCTACGCTCTAAGTTAGAACAAGCTTCTAACTAAGCGACCTCACACTTGACCATGACTAGAACAAACTTTTATTCTGTGCTCAAGTTGAAGAATTCGTACTGAACGACTAGAACAAGCTTTTAGTCTACGCTCAAGTCGAAGAATTCGCGCTCAATAACTAGAACAAGCTTTTAGTCAGCGCCTAAGTATACAGTTCTGTGCTCTAAGTTAGAACAAGCTTCTAAAGCGACCTCATACTTGACCCCGACTAAAACGCGCTTTTAGTCAGAGATATATACTTGATCCCCCGTCATGAGTCCAGAACAGCGACCGGCTCAACAACCCAACATTCAAAAGCAAATTGTCGGAGCTTATAGTTCGAAAGATTAAAGCTCGGCCCGGCCAAACACGTCCGCGAAATATACAAGCGAGATCACACTTGAAGAAATAATTCCCATTGTATTTATCGGGGATTACAAAAAGGAGAAAAGAAAAGCTAGGGTACAAGAGAATCCTAAGCTTGACCTCCGGAGGACGAGACCACGTTCCCCCTAGCAGGAACAGTAGACTCAGTCCCCATGGTGGAATTAGCATATTTAGCGTGCTCCCTGTTAGTGGTTTCTCTTTCATGACCCGGCAGCTCGGCGGGGGTAGGAGCTTCTGAGATGATTTCAACCTTCTCATCCTCATCATCAGAGCTCACATAGCCACACTCTTCTTTTAGCTTGGCGACTTGCTCTTCGAGGAATCTCATATCGCACTCCAGACGCTCCCTCATGACCTCGCCCAAGATCTCCTTTGCCGTCTCATAATAAAGACCGGCGTTAGCACTCTTGAACTCCTTGGAGGCCTTGTATTTAGCCACCGCCTCTTGGTACGCGGCGAGCTCACTAGCAGCGGCTCTTTTTTCAGCCTCTCTCAAGACCTGTGTATGGTTCGACCTCTCTTTTACGAGCTGGGTTGCCAGGTCTCAAACTTCCTCTTCCAAGCCTCCAGTTCAGTAGGTAAATCTCCGACTCCCCCTGGCCACGTATAGCTCCAGTTCTATTTTTTGGCCTCGGCCGCCAGGTTCTCCCTAAGGAAGTACCCCACTCGGGCTATGGTGTGCTCATCCAGGATAGCCGACCAAGCCCGCATCACCGCGCTCGTCTGTAGGAGCTCAGCCATCATCGAAGTGGCAATGAAACTTTCCCACTTCCTGGACCAGCCCCGTGCCACGTTACTCATGGCGTCCGTAACGGCCCCTGGCATCCCTGGGATGCTAGCATAAAAGGGTTTCTTGGCCAAGTTGAACTTAAGCAGCGCTTTCGGTTTCTTACCGATAAATCTCTCTATCTCAGCTCATCTAGCTTGCTCTACCGGGAGATAAAGATCTTCACCCAAAACGTCAACAAGCCCTTTAGCAGGTCGTTCCGTGCGAGGGGGAGCATCAGCAAGGACAGCCGGAAGGGCAGGCGGAGGACCAGCCAGGGGCTCCTGGATGGCCAACTACCTCTTCCTGGGTCGCTCAGAGGCAGCCACCTGGTCTGCTGTCATGGGCCTCTTCCCAGCAGCTTTGTCTTGCCTCATCTTCTTCTTCTCCTCATGCCTCCTACCAGCCTCATTCAATTGCTCGGAAGTTCTCATCCCCTCAGCCTTGTCACGCACTATTTTCCTCTTTTCCCATGCCGCTCTCTTCTTCTCGGCCTCTCGAATAGCCCGCTTTTGGCCTTTGGAGAGGTATCTCTTCCCTGAAAAGAAACAAATGTCAGGTTCCAAGAAAGTGCTCAAAAGGCAGAGTGCCCAGGTATGGAAGAATGGCTTACAATTGCCCAGATTCCTAGAAATTTGCTCGGACCTAGGAACAGACAGGCCAGTGATTACGAGGAAGTCTGCGTCCGTCAGATCTGTGACGTGAAGATGATGCTCCAGAATTTGGGCTACTATCTCAGCTCGCTCCCAAAAGAGTGCAGAAAGTGCTCGGCCTCGCTCGACACGTGACAAAGAAGAAAATATAGTTAAAGCGTCAGTGAGTCAGCCCGTTAAGGAAGCTCAGACGTGTGCTCTTCCGATCTGCTTACTGGGTTCCATGTAGCTCGTGATAATGGTCGTGTCCTCGTCACTGGAACCCGACGGACTCCTCCACTTTATCTAATATTTGTTTGTTCTCATTAATAGCTTTTTCACTCCCTGAATGTTTACCAACACACAACAAAGTTCTTTTTCGGTATTATAAAGGAATTGTAAGATAGGGCAACCGAACATTTACACAGGTTTAAGAGTTGACTAAGATATCATCACACTCCACATGGGTCTTGGTGCTCACAAAAAAAGTTAACAGTTGATGATTTTTATAAATATTATTTACATCATATGAAAATACTAAAATAAAATATAATTACGCTTGTAAAAAAATAAATAAATAAAATATAACTATCAATACTTAAAAGTTTTAAAAATAAAATTAAAAATATATGATACTGTACTACGATGTCAAGTTTTCCACCTTTTTTTTTACATGTATGAGCATCTAATTTCTCAAATTCTTATAATAAAATTAGATTATTTTAAATTTTTCTTCTCATACATCCCGCGGGTGAAAAACTAGTTTTAACTTTAACACAATTTCATCTCCATTTTTTCCCTCCTCTTTCGTCTCCATTCTTTCATTCGTTCACCCGTTACTTCCTTTTCATATATTTTTCCTGTTACTTAACCGTTAAAGCCACTAAACTAAAGGGCATATTTGTAATAATAAGCTTTTAGAAAACCTCATTCTTCAATGCACTACAATTGCTTCTATGTAATTGGCATGAGCATATTTAATGCCACCTTAAATAAAAATTGATCTTGCATGCAAGCATAAGATTAGGGCATAATTTTGAAAAGCAAATGCATCATTGTGTTAATGTCGCAATTCCAAAAGAAAAAGAATCGACTAAACCGCAACAATAGGAGGAATTTAATGCAATAGTTGTGAATTACAGGATAAACATTTGAATATAACACAATTAGCAGATGCAAAAGTTGTTAAGCCGTAAGCCTTTAAATTTTGTAATAACAAGCAATTAGCAGCAAAAACTTACTGAATTCAACCAATGTTTTGTAATAAGACTCCATCACTTTTTTAACATGCACAAGTTTGACAACTCCTTCTCTACTAGATAGAATAGGCATTTTTGCACAACAATATTTGCCCATTGAGTTCTGAGGTCTTCACTCCAATGCTATGGATTTATTTACGCATGAGTCTAGGGCTTGTGGGGGCATTTATGGGCCAGTATTCTAGAATTCTTCTTACCATTTTCGTTTTGAAGTTTTTTGTCAAGAGAAGGAAGGAGGACGGGATCTTCTAAAACTTATTCCACTACTAGAAAATAGGGTATCACCGACGGAATTTAAACATCCATCGGAAATTTCAGACGGAAAAGTTAGAGGGTCAGAGATTTTCGACGGAAAAAAATCCATCAGAAATTTCCGACGGAGTTGTAATTCTGTCAAAAATTTCAGATGGAATGCACCAGGCCATTGGAAATTTCCAAAGGACAAAAAATTCCGTCGGGAAATTTCCCACAGCACCAAAATATCTGTCGGAAATTTCCATCGGTTTTACATTTCCGTTGGAAATTTCCGACGACATCCATTGGGCCGTCGGAAATTTTACTTTCTTTATACTAAATATGTTTTTTCTTTCAATATGTTTGAAATAAGTTTTATTTTTTAATTACAATAATAATTTATCCAATTACTTTATTAATATGTTTTAATATACACAAAATGTTCTATAACAAATATACATTAATTTTTAGACTACAAAAAATATATATAAGAGATATCTTAACTTCTTTTGCAAACTAGAAGATAAGTTAACTGATATATAGCAACTAAAATTTTGTTCTAAATTTAAAAACGTTATACAAAATTAAAAGTGTTATTAACAACCAACAACCTTTAGATTGAAATAGAAAATGATTTATGTTTTTGAATCTGTAATTAAAAGTACAAACTAAAGTTAAAAAAAAAAAAGAAAATCAACAACAAATACGAACAATCTCCATATAGGACACCAGTTGGCATGGAATGAAAATAAACGTCAAATATGGAATCTCAGTATGCATAAAAATCATTTTAGTTATGAAATTCAAAAGCTATTGAGTAGTTAGGCGTTGTCCCCTAGCTATTATTGAACATATGTGCGGCATGTGCACACATATGTAATCATTTCCTTCTGTTCCATTCGCATGTATGACCCGGACACTTGTCTTATGAAAAGACCGATTCCATGCACTCGAATAAGGTTCGGCATTTCATTTGTTAAAATATATATATAATATGAAATAAATTTTAATGCTAATGTGGTTTTACCTAATGAAAAAAATATAAAACAAAAGAATGTTAATCTTTCATTGGTTATTTTGTGGTTAATGTTTAATATAATAGTTCTAAATAAAATTTTTTATTAATTTTATTAGCTTAAAAAAATCACATAGATCACATTCTTGCTAATAGAATGAAATAAATTTTAGTAAACCTTCTTTTATTATTTTTAGTTTTAATTAACAATGTATATATAATGTAGACAACTAGGGGCAAAACATTATATATTAATGGCACAATCAAATAAATTTAGAGCATAAATGACATACTTAATATAATAAAGTTTAATGAAATAATAAATAATATATAGAGTCCAATGCTTAGAAAAGAAAATTAATGATTTTTAGAATAACAAAATTACTAGAAGATACTTTATACGACGCTCTTCCGATCTATATCTTTTGTCAACACATTAATGAAAATACACAATAGCCTGATGGTTGGGAAATCACTCCCCAAGGTCAAAGGTTCAAATCTTGCCAATGCAATATTGAAAGGAATTAATTGGTGGGTCGGCTCGCAGGGCCAGGTCGTGTTGGAATTTTTATTTTTTCACTTATAATTTTTTTGATGTCCGTCAGAAATTTCCGACAGACACTGACTTCCGTTGAAAATTTCCAACAGACCACATCCGTCAGAAATTTCTTACGGATTAAAAATCCGTTGGAAATTTTCGACGGATACAAAATTCCTGTCAAAAAGTATTACCGAGCAGGGTATCAACGACGGATTTTCTGACAGAATTTTTCTGTCAACAAAGCTGTTTCCTATGAATTTTCTTAGTTCCACCGACGGAAAAGTCTGTCGGTGATGCCCTATTTTCTAGTAGTGTTCCTTATTTGCCCTTCTATAACGCCCCAATTTATAAAAACTCAGAACGCTACTAAAAGTTGCATTTTCGTTTTTGAATTTAGCGAGTAAAATTTTTTTTTGAAATAGCTAAACTAATAAGGATAGAATATATGCAGAAACATGATGATAATTTTATATACATAACGCACAAAATGTATGTTTTTATAATTTTCGACAAAAGTAAATGTTCAAAATATAATATCGATAAAGTATTTAGCAAAAAGGGCAATACATAATCATTTAATCAAAATATTTAGTTGGCCCCGCTCGTCGCCTCGACCACGACCAACCCCTTAATCTGGAAGGAAAGAAAGTTGGGGTGAGTATAATAATATTATACTCAGTTCGGCAAGTCAATTAATCCAAGTTAAACCAAATATGTGATCACAAACGTCACAAACGTAAACTTTACTCTTTAAACTTTAAAATTTTCCAAGTTGTACTATGGGTAGGAATGACAACGGGGTCGGGGCGGGTATGCCTTCCCCCGCCCCCGGCCCATTAAGGAAATCCCCGCGCCCGTACCCGATTGAATCAGGTATGGGATGGGGAGGTTCGGGAGGGTACAAAAAAATAACATGTTACCCGCTCCCTTAAGGAAAAAATCTTAAAAAAAAAAAAAGGAACAATGCGGTGAGGCGACGGAGACTTTGGGATGGGGTAGACTAGTGGCGACTTGAAGTTAAAGGGTTCGAGTTAGATAGAGACGAGAGGAGGGGGAGTTGATTTAGGGATAGGGTTTGGTTTGTCTTTGAATTAATTTTTTATTTTAAGAAAACTCAAAGTTTGAATGAATTAATTATTAAGGTTAGTTAAAATTCAATAAAAATGGTACTAGTCGAGATGATTAAAGTTTATCGATCTATCTTGGGTATTTGGGATCAAACCCTCACCAATCACTACCTAGGTTTAAATTTTTTCCTAAAAAAATAAATCGGGTATCGGGTCAGGTCGGCCAGTACCCTTACCCTGACCCTGACCCTGACCCGATAAGGCTTCGGGGAGAAATCCTTCACCCCGTTCCTGCCCCAATACTTAACGGCGCGGGTAATACCCGCCCGTTCGGGGCAGGTACCAGCGGGTATCGGTAATACCCGTCCCATTGCTATTCCTAAATATGGGCCATCCTAAGGGCCAACTTTTGACTCCAGACCAATTTGCGGTCCTTGACAACACACATAACGCTAGTAATTATAATTACATAGTGGGTTATCTCAAGGACCTATGACCCCAGACCAATTTGCGGTCCCTGACAAATATTTTCATGCATTCAAGTCACAACTATAATTAACACATAAGGAAAGAACATGATTAATCAACTAGAATTTGCATAATGTAAACCCCACCTCAAAAGTCTTGAAAAAAATGTACTTGAAAGCATGCTCGAGCTGTTATGCTATTAATTTTTTGGATTTAAAGCACTCTCGTCTAACAAATAAAAGTTTAAATTAATTTAGTATGTTTAAATTATCATTGAAAGGAGAATATTAAACTTTAAAGGCTTAATTGAACGTTCATAAAAGTTAAAGTGTTAAGAATTTGGAATCTTAAAATATTTAGGGGCCTAATTGATCACTTATGAGTGTTAGAGTTTACAATTTATTTAATTGGCTTAAGATTTAAGACTTTTATGAAGTAATTAAATTCTTTAGGGGCTAAATTAAAGATTATAATAGTTAGAGGAATTCAATTCAAAATAATAGTTTGAGGGTCAATTTAAGTAAATTAAAAGTTTAGGGACTTATGTGATTAGAATTAAAAGTTTAGGGATCAATTATCCAAAACTAGAAAGTTATTACATTTTTTAAAACTTTTAGGAACTAAAATGCAAAAACACAATAGATAAAATTTTAGGAGTAATACACGATGAAAAGAACGGAGGAAACACAGAGAGGAGGTTCGGTCATTGAAGGGTCTCAAGGTCAAGAATCCAAGTAAAACTTCGATGATTGAAAACAAAAATTAGTAGAATAGAAAGCTCTCGACGAGCTCTTCGCATAGAGGTAAGTTTTCAAAGATGTAGTGGTGGGTTATGGTGGAAGGACTCGGAGGTTTCGGGGATTTTCCTGTGAGTATGGTGGGTTTCCGGCCAAAATACTTACATACTTGTGTTCCTCGAAGTGAGAGGAAGATATAGACACCAATTTTGCGAAGTTTGGTGAAGAAATGAAGATGAACCACTTTTTGAAAATGCTCGGTTCGACCGAGCCACTGTTTTACCGATTTTTCTCTTCTTTTTTTTTTATGTTAGTCTAAGAGGATGAGTATGATAATAGTCATAAAGTATGCAATTGGTATAAATTCTAGTGCACAACTTATTTGAGTTTTCATGGTAAGAAGGAAAGAATAGAGAAAAAGAGAGGAGTTCTTTACCTTTGTTTTTGTTGAATGTTTGATGTATAGCTTGATTATCTTTGCTTGCCTTGAGTTTGATGCTTGAATGTAGATGTTTTTCTTGCCAAAAAAATGTAACATTGCTAGTTATTGATTTTTGAAGAAGAAGAAGAAGAAGGAGGAGGAGAGAGAATTACCTTGCTGTTGCTAATAGCTCACAAAGGAGAGAAAATGGTATTTTGGTGCTTTATATAGAGTTAGTTCAATTGGAAGAGAAGGGACCAAAGTTTAAGAATTTGAAAGTTTTTGGTTCAAATAGGGACTAATTAGAAGTAGTTATATATTTCGAAGGTTCGATTGGTATTAGTGAGATGTTATATAAGTTAGTTCGTCTATTGAAATTAATTCTTTAGAATTTAGTTTAATAAGTTCTGAATAATTATGTCGAATTTGAACTTATTATTACGTTACGAAATTTTCGTTCCTAATATACTTCGATTCGGCTAGACGAGTATATGAAAAGTTTGAAAAGTCAAGAAAGTAGTGGCAACATGAGTTAAAGTAATAAAATTGAATTTAAATTTTTTCGGTCGCTACACCTTCACTTTGATGGCTTCAACGGTAGATAACAGCAAAATAGACAGAAAGGATGTAACAAACGAATAAATGAAAAAATGAGGGAAAAAAAAGAGAAGAAAAGTAAAGAATGAAGACGAAATTGTCTCAAAATGGAAAGTTTGGGACATATAGTGGAAATTACCCTTTCAAAAGCCCTTGTAATTTTGGTGATATTTTATAGCTTTTCAGTAATGTCAAATTGATATGCTTATCTAAAGAGTAATTTTCACTTTTCGTCCTGAAACTTTCAACTTTGAGACAATCTTGTCTATATTCTTTGTTTTCCCCCTATTTTGTCCTCAATCTTTCAACTTCAACATAATTTTGTCCCCATATATGTTTTGCTTTTCCTCTATTATGTTCCCAATCTTTTATACTACCTCCGTCCCAAAAAGATGGTCCATGTCAACTTTGCACACAGATTAAGAAAAGTTTATTTAATATTATTGGAAAAGTAAAGTTTTACATCATTTACATATTATGCCCTTTCATTTATTATTGATTTCACTTTAATAATTTTATTTTTTGAATAACTGTGCGCATTAAATGGGGGTATATAAGAAAACTCATATTTCAACTACTTTTTAAAAAGGAAACTGGACCATATTTTGAGACAGATGAAAAAAGGAAAGATAGACCATCTTTTTGGGACGAATGTAGTAAATTCATACATTTTGTCCCTTCCATAAAATTTTGTATTAAAACGGCATGTTAGGCAAAGGGCGAATGGGAATAAAATTTGGGTGGTTTCACTTTACATCCCAACATTTTAATTTTGACACAATTTTATCCCCATTCTTTTTTTTTCCTACTTTATTATCATCTTTTATATATTAACTCATTGCATTCTCAATATTAAAGTTTATCAGTGTGGTTTGCTAAATTTTCAATTTTTGCTAAATAAAAATTATAGAAATAAAAAATTTATTTACACCGTAATTTTAATAAGTTCACCAAATTTTATTATGGGAAATTATATTACCGCAACAATTATTTTATTTTTGCTCCACCACACTATAAACACACTCTAATCTATATAAATATAAAAGGAAAGTAGTCCCGCAATTTTTCCGTCAAAACTGCATTTTAGGATATATAAAAGAAAAGTAGTCTGCAGTACAGTTGCACCGTAATTTTCCCACCAAGACTACATTTTGGGGGATATTTTAGACTTTTTAGGCTCATTGCGGTAATTCTTACGGTCGTCTATATTTTTGTTGTTCCGATTTAAATTGATTTGATTAGATTTGGTTGTTTCTATTTCAATTTTCCCTTATCTTTTTCAATCTTCAAAATAAGATTCTTTCTCTAAATTTCGTAATAATTTGGCTTCATTTTAACTACTGATCATTTTGAATAATTTTTAGTTGCTTTGTGTCTACACGAGTTAAATCTTATTAGTTTGCTATTTTGTTAAATACATTTTTATCATATAAATGTTGGAAATAATGTAGACAATTTTTGCTGGTTATCAATAATTCTATCATTTGTCAAACAAAATTGGTTTATTTTAGATAAGTGCATTTGTCACCTTATTATAACACCTTATTTTAAAATTTTCCTTAAAAAGTTGGCCCGATTCACACCAAGTGCTTAGGTTACTTATTTCGTAATCATTTAATAATTTTTTATTATCATAGTCTAGATGTTATTTACATATTTAGGAATGTCCTAATATATTCACTCAAAAAATAAATAAAATAGTTTCTGATAAATAATTTGTGTAGTTAACATTTTAAAGTTTGTAAAATATCTATTATAATATAGTTACTAACTAAAATAAAATACTTTATTTCTTGAGGTCACATAATTCCAGGTCACATAATTCCATTTCATATCTAATTTAATATAACAAGTATTAGTCCACGACAAGATTACAAAATATTACAGTTAACAAGTGCCTATAATTTTACGTTATTGAATTTTACGTATTAACTATTGCATATAATTTATTTTTGTATTACCCATACAACGCGCGAGTGAAAATCTAGCTTTTTTCTGAACTAGGGTGAAAATCTAGTTAAACTATAAAAACGATCTAAAATCATATATGTGACACTATATGCTAGATCGGGACTAAACTATATTCTTGATAAATTCACTGCATCGCTTTTGGCAAATATAACCTTTTCAAGTAAAAATATATAATAATAAACATTGTCACACATAATTATCCATAGATCACAAATTAAAATTCTTGCACCAAACTCTGCTCCCAAACCACCCATACAAAATGAATAGCATAAACTTCGACCAATTACCCAATAAAATCAGTCCTTAATTCTCCTCAATCACACTCTTAATTTTCTTATGTGCATATTTTGACCCAAAAAAAAGCGTTGGATAACATATTTAGACCCCTCAAACGCTTGAATGTTGGATTCAGTGAACATTATAATAAGTGCCCAGAAATCAACAAAACAATTAATCAAAAAATGAAAGAAAGAAAGAAAAGAATAGGGAGAAGAATTCAATCACACACTTAATTTTCTTATGTATGCATATGTAGACCAAACAAAAAAAAAAGTGTTGGATAACATATTTAGACCACACAAAGGCTTGAATGTTGGAATCAGTGCACGTTATAATAAGTGCCGGGAAATCAACAAAACAATTAATTAAAAAATGAAAGAAAGAAAGAAAAGAATAGGGAGAAGAGTAAAAAAGAAAGAAATTGACTTGTGCCGACATATGTGCACTTGTTAACTTCGGCATCTTGTCCGCTGCTTCAACATTGTTGCCTCCCATTCCATACAAATTGTAAAAAGGAAACTATATTCACACCACATTTTTACTAATCACAACACAACTTATTTGTATTAAATATCCTTAGACTATATTTTTATTATATTTATATCACAAATTTTTTATTTTCGTTGCATTTTTACCTCAACTTTCTATTAATAAACAATTATTCGATTGAGCAAATCGTCTAATTAATTAGGCAACGCAGTTTGGCGCGTGCCTAATTAATTATCGAATCATAAGACAGGGAGGAACTGTTGGATTGATAAGTCAAGAAGATATTTAATTGCAGGATTACTTATTTTAGCACATGTAGCTATTTATATAATTAGGAGTTGTAGTAATTCATCTTTGTTGCAGTGTACGAATTATTTGCAAGAAATAGGAAAGAGCTAGGGTTTTTCCCTATATATAGGGGACATTTGAGGTGGTGTGTCGAAGATATAATCTAATAAATAATATAAGCCTGATCTATCAGCTTAAACTTTTAAATCAAGTGGTCATAACAATTTAACAAATATGATATTGCTAGGTAGCAATACCGATAGACTTCTAAGAGAACGTAATGTTAATGTTAGATCACTTTAACTGTCTTTTACTAATTTTGGTTTGAACATTCATTGATTTGATATTTATAAAACACAACCTAACTTAAGGAGCATAATGCTACATTATATGCCTAATAACTTTTTGCTTATGGTACACGTAACTTACCAGTCAAGATATTTTGTATGCTTTGTGATTACATATCTTTGTGCAGTAGCAAAACTAATAGTCCTTTAATAGAATTTAATGTTAATGTTAATATCATATTTGATGTGTTTTAGCTGGTTTTGGTTTTCAACATTCTTTGATTTGATGACTACAGAACAAAATCCAAATTGAGGGGCATAATGCTACATGCAAAAAATTTTACTTCTTTTCACATGAACCACTAGTTATTTCATATGTGGACCTTTGGACCATGAGAGAAGGTGTCACAGGCTCCTGAACAGGAATAACCTTATGTCTTATAACTATCTATGTATAGTACATGTAATATACCATTCAATAAATTATGTATATATTTCTTAATCACATAATTGGGACCTGTAGCAATACCAGTAGTCCTTTAAGAGAATCCAGTGATCGACAACGTCTACTGTGAAGGTCCTGTTGTTTATATAGACTTGTATATGCCCTTAGTATTGATACCCATCAATGATCAATTTGATTAAGCTTGCTAAAAATCTGCTTGATTATTATTATGCAAACATTCGGGGTCATACATAAAGTTTCAAGTGCAAATTTGGACGTGAAAGCAAGATTTCCCTTCACGGACTGATCTTGGTCCCATCATTTGTTTTTTAAAATCATAACCACCAGTGGTGGTCAATTTCATTGAAGAAACAAAGCTCCAGGGACTATCTGAGGCAAAAGTACATTGGACCTATGTAGACCCCCAACAAAAATTTTAGGAAGATATGAAATTATAACATAAATAAGTTAAAATTGTAGGCATGTATGATTTTATTAGATGATAAAAAAGTATTCATATGATCATCATTTAATAATAAGATTTTACCTCATAAGCATATCACTTATTTATGTCACAGTTTTATGTTTCCTTAGAATCACTTGACACTCAATAAGAGCAAACGAGACACTAAAAGTGCATGATTAAATTGATAATTTTTCTTGGGCTGCAATTTTGTAGACAATGAAGAAAATAGTAAATCTCTAATTATTGAAATCGATGGTTTCAAAATCAATAAAACATTACTCCCTCCACCTGTAATGCCCCGAGTTTTAGGCATCCAAGACCCTACTAAACTTCTTTTCTATTTTCTTAATAAACACGGAAGTTAAACATTCATATATATAAGTACGGAAAATTTTTTTGTTTTTAAACAATATAATAATATTTCATAAACAATTCCAAATAAATATATTGTCAGAAATTAACAAAATATTATAAAAGAAAACTTTAGCAATTAAACAATTCATTTGTTTTTTCAATTCCCATCCCTGGTCGAGTCGTTGTGAGTTCCAAGACCTTAAATATTTTGAAAAAAATGTGAGTGTTTTGAACACTCAATAGATTCTAGAGCACTAACTTTTAAATATGCAATACATATTATGCAATTAAACACATATACACATGTAATTATGTCGTGGGCACGCTAAAATTGCAAGTTAAGGCTAGAGCTCCCCATTAAGGTGAGCTAGGCCTGTCGGATCCCGACTAAAGTGAACTAAGTCTGTAGGCTCCCTATTAAAGTGAGCTAATTGCATCATATTTTCATAAAACGTGCGCATATAACTTTGGATACCACTTTAATAAGGGATCTACATTAATATGCTTTCTTTTTTGGAGTTTGAGCTATATGGCAGACTATTCATGCGTCAAATTATACTCATTATCCAGACAAATAGATAATTAACGTTAAAATTTTGAATTTAAAATCAAATAAAAGTATAATTAAATTGTGAACTTTGAAAGTTTTGACTCAAAATATAAACTTTTAAAACTTTAGAGATTAAAGTGAATAAAGCTAGACTTTGGTGATTGAAATGGAGTTTTTTAAAACTAGAGGGACTAAATTCATCTTGATTGAAGGCCTAGAGACCAATTTAAACAACTGACAAAGTTTTTCAGGGACTCAAATCGCCTAGAATGAATTCTGTCAACTCATTTAAACTTTTCAGAAACTACAAGGACTGAAATGGAATGATTTTGCCCCAAATCGTGTGAAACTGAGGATCAGAGAGTTGAGACTTGAGAGGGTAGAGGGGCGATGGAAGGCGATGAACTGGGTTCGGTCGATGGCGTGGGAGGTTGGAGAGGAGGCCGCGGTTCGCGTAGGCTGAAGGGGGTTACGAATGGAGGTTCGATTTATGTCCGATTGGGTTCACGATTTGGGTGCTCAGTTCGGTCGATAGTAGAGATCGCGGATGGGGGAGTATGGTTAGAAGCTTTGGGTGTTAATTTCTAGCAAGAGGAATATGGATGGCGACGGTTCGAGACTTTGGGGGTTCGAAATTGAGTTCAAGAATTCCGGCCGAGACTGGATTTTCCGGCGAAAGGCAGCGGTTCAGGTAAGTTCGAAGGGCTCTTTGGGTTCTTGACTTTGATTTCCGGTTTCAATTTGGGGAAAATTGAAGGAGAGGCAAAATGTGGGGTGGCCGCGATTGCTGCTCGACTGCCCTACTTCTGCCTCCCATTTTCTTTTTCCCGAATCGGGTTGATCGAATGAAAGGGGAGTGAAGGTTGTGGTCATAATCGATTCAGGAAGGCTGGTAACCGAACTCGAGTTCGATTCGAATACGTTCGAACTTCGGTTCGAAGCAAGACAGCAGTGTGTGCTGCGTGTGTATGTGTGTATTTGTAATGGTATATATGTATATGTATGTGTGTATTTCTAAATGTACTGGAATTGGAATGATGTCGCAGAACGTAAAGCTGTGATGCAGCTTGAGTTCATGTATATGAATACGGTGCTATGTATGAATGTTTGCTGGAATTTCTTTCTGAATGTAGAGTGAAATGGAGGGTGAATTGCTGATTTCGTTGAGTAATTTGTGGAATTTTTGAGTGTGTTTTATGTATATTCAGTGGCGCCGTGGCGGAGCTAGCCTCCAAGCTCCGAGTATGCACAAATTCACTATAAGAAGAACTTAAAACAATAAAACCTACTTAAAAAAATTTGAATTTCTTATTAGAATTGTATTTTATGTATTTTATTACAATTTTACCTTATATAGTTTCGTATTTTACAACATAAAATTATATTATGGATTATTCTATTTTGCTCAAAAAGACAAAAATAGTCAAATGGGGACAAAAGTTACTTTATTATCTCTGTTGTTATTTTATCTCTCTTGTATTGTGAAAATAATGTGAAAGAATAATAAAGTAATTTTGAATCTATTTTGTCAACATTTTTGTCTTTATATTTGTTCAAATAGCATGATTCATATGTCGTTGCCAAATAATCTATCACAAGATATATACAATTAAACAATCATTGACCCCAATTCGATTTGGCAATTAATTCTTGATAATTTATGGTAGTCTTCAGAATTGGAGTCAAACATCGTCGGGTGCAATTGGAATTAGTTAAAAACAAAAATTGCCAAAAATACCTCATAGGAAAGTATAAAATTCTTCTTTTTTCCAATTTTTGGAAGATAGTTTTGAAACGTTTTTAGGATTTATTGACAAGACAAATGTCATCTTTATATGATTCATCGACTCATTTTACATAATCACGTACTTTTTTCATAATAATGTTTACCATATTTAAAAAAAAAAAAACTAGCTCATCTTTTTATGTAGAAATGTTAAGTAATATTTTATTTTATTAAACTTTATTTAAGTAGTTGAAAAATCATGTATTTCAAAATTTATGTATTACCAAAAAAATAGTTTTTCAAAAACAATACATACAAATAAACTATACGCAACAAGAAACATTTGGACGTAAACATAAAATATAAAAATAGACGATAAAAATACAAAAGAGTCAAGAGTATATATAAAAGAAGATGAGAGAGAGAGATTAATAATTCAGATAGTCAGAGATGGAGAAAGTCAAAAAGGTGTCATTCAAATTTATTGGAATCTCTGACACCATCTCCTAACTTTTTGTCCTTCGTCTTCTTCCTCATCCTCTGCTAAACACTACCATGACTTATGCAGAAAACCTCACATGAAAACTTTAAAAAAATTATATATATTTTTTAGAGAAGATGGGTATGCACGTGCATACCTCCACCACTGTGTATATTTGAATGTATGCAGAGTCGTTCGTTTGCTGGGTTTGTAAATGGCAGTGAGTCCATACATATATGTGTATACTGTCACCTATAGAGAACGTGGGAGATTTTGGGAGAATTGTCAGGGGAACGTTGGCAACGTTTCTTTTTAGTTATTGGATATCTAATGTTTCAACGTTGTCAAAACTCTGAGTAGAATTAGTCCAAGTCCTGTTTGGCCAGACATAACTGGAATTTGGGCTCAGAATTTTTTCGGCTTGAGATTTAAAATCGGGCTTTAGACTTTGGGCTTTGAAAACAAATTCTAGACATCTATGAAAGATGATAGATTGGGCTTAAAATAACTTGGACTTAAATAGAAGAAGCTTCATTTAGATGTTGACTTAAAACATTAAAAATTAAAATAGAATTGGGCTAAAGAAGTTACAGAATAAGTCTGACTTTAAATGAGACTACATTAAAATTTGCCGTAGGCGAGTATAAATAATTAGATTTTAACTGTAACTTTAAATAAAATTCAATTAATTATAAAGTCCCATTATCTTTAAAATAAAAATAGACGAGCGACGCTAATTCCTTTAAAACTTTTATCGTGAACAATAATAAAATAACGGATTAAGGTGATAACAACACACCAAAAGTTCTTTAAAATCTTCACAATAGAAATTTTCATTTACGAAGGTTCCGGTTGCTACAACACCTGCGAAAGATGATCCTCAATTCCCTTTTCCATTCGTCCCAATTTATAGTCTACTTTTGTTTGTTAATTTCTTTATTTTCTAATATACCCATATTTGTTGTACATAATCAATAAACAAGAACAATAAAAATGAAAGATTTGTTTGTGAAAAGGGTATATTAAGAAATACATTCATAAAGTGTACTTTTCCCAATTAGGTTTTATTAATCTAAAAGTGAAAAATGAAAATAGATTATGTTCGTGAGACAGAAAGAGTATTTTTAAGTAGATTTTTAATGATTATTTTATAGTTTTGCTTACGGGAAAAGTTAGAATGTTGATTTTTGATAAAGGAGTGACATCTTCCCCTTTTTTTTAAAAAAAAAAAATTCTGATTATATGAAACTAATTGTTGCTTGAGAATTGTGCATGATACCTCGCGGAACCTTCTTGATTGACGCTTAATCTATTGTATAGGTAGACTATTACCATTTGTCGTCTTTTATAGGAAACTTAAGATATCGACTTCGGAGACAGCTTTCTAGTTAGTCATCGTTTAAGACGTTGAATTGTCGTTCAACTTTCCACCATGTCGCAACTTTTGAACAAGAAGACAAATAATCAAAATCACCTTAGACATCGAATACATAAAATTGGGATTATCTTTCTATATTAAACATGAGAATTGCTATGCAAAATTCCTTTCACATACAAGTTAAAACTATTTCTAAAACCGGGTACTCCTCCCCCCTCTCACCCAAGCTCCTCCAGGCGCCACCGCACCCCACCAGCACCGGAAAATGGGCGCAACCAACCCCTCTCAATAGTGCACCCGTCTCCCCCAATTTATGTTAACTCATCCCAAAAACCACAGTCCCCAACTTCGACCCACCGAGCCCACTCGCCTCCCTCCGTCGCCGGTGCTGGAAAAGCCTTGCACCCAAGTTGAATTCGCACAAGAAGAAGAGCTCCAATGATGAAGGAATTATGTTAGGCGGTTATGCATCTATTCAAATTTTTTATGGAGCCTTGTTAAGATATGTTGATGCACTGTGAATGGAAGTATGAATTATTTATATTTTTATGTTTTTTTTCCGGCAGATGTTGGAAGAATTGAAGTGCTTCCTCATTTGCAATAATAATCCATGGAATAGGTGAAAAGGACGTTAAGTTTTTCTAAAAGGGAAAAGGACAAATTATCAAATCCGGCTATAAAAATAGATTGGGCTCCTAGTTTAGAGCCTGACTTTAATTACAGGGGACCACGTCACCTGACACGGGTGACGTGGCCCTTTGTAACTGGTGATCAGGCTTCAAACTCGGAGCCCAATCTGTCCCTATAGAAAATCTACAGATTATCACCTTTTTTTTGGAGAAAACATGTACTTTATTCAACTAATGACCCCAAGAACGGGGAAAGAAAACGTGGAAGACAATCCCTCCACACAAAGGTTCCTGGACTCGCTAAAGCAAAAGATGCAAGAGCATGAGCCATACAATTTTGTGCCCGAGGAATATGAACACATAAACCACAATTCCTATCAATGAGAAATTCAAGAATATGACGAAATAAAGGAGCAAGGATGCCATTCATATCCAGCGAACACAGTCCTTGAACCACTCTCAGAATATCTGTCCGAACCTCGCTAATCGAGACAGAGTCCCTCTTTAGAAGTTGCAGCCCGTGCCGGATCTCCATTGCCTCAGCTTGTTCCACACTAAATGATTATCACCTTGGTATATGGATAACGCCCGTTTTCTGGTGCCGATGGGGTGCAGCGGCACCGGGAGGAGCTTGGGTGGGAGAGGGGAGGAGTTCATTGTTTCAGAATTTTTGGGGGGAGGGGGGTGCAATGTCAGATTTTTGGGAAGAAGAAGTGGGCTGCTGAGTTTCCTTTTTTTGTTTTCAAAATTTTAATCGGGACCCACTATCTTGGCTTAGTCACCACCCACCTCAGCAAATTGGTACATAATAAAACCAATGAAGGTTTTATAGAAGAACTCGGTAAATAAGATCTGCACCAGCAGAAAACAGAATTTTATGGATGAAGGGAAGTATCACAAACTGCAGTAGTGGGACTTAAGAAATTAACCAAAATAGTAACACAGTGAATACCGCGAAACAAAAGCCGCCAAATCACTTATCAGGTTGAGCTCCGAACTCGAGGGCGGATCTGTTACACTAGAAAACATCTTGAATACCGAGTTCTTTGTGTAGTACGGTTTCTTTGAAATTGATTTACCTACTAATTCACTGTATTCTTAATTTGAGCACCTCATGTGAAAACAAATCGATGTGGGTTTATGTGAAATGCTCAGATTAAGAAGTGAGCATCGTGTCGATGTGACTGAGAATCATTGGATGTTTGTTTTTTAGCATACAACACTGGAGCAGACCAGTAGCAGACTAGTATCAAATAAGGAACAAGAACTGAAGCCCATGTTTAATAGTCATCTGGAGTAGTTGGAACATTTAGGAAAATTATTAAATTTGAAAAAATAATTTGCAAAATTGAATTCAACTTGGACGCCAAACTCCATGTCCCATATTTCATATTTGCATATTTAGGTGCAAGAGAAAACATTATTACACTAGATTACACTCAAACATTAATTGACTGCTCACGTGAGAGCAATTGATAGCGTGACAGTGTCACGTCATCAATACATAGCAGAATTGATGGTGTGGCATGACTATTTCATCACTTAATGGGGGTAGGACATCATTCCTACACAAATAATTATTTGGTTAACACTATCTCCCTATAAACTTTTTAAACGAAAAATATTCTTTATTTTAAAGAGTAAAGCACTATGCAGTTGAGACGGATTGCTTGAGACTTGCAAGTGGTTCAATGCCTTAGCTTGGATGTGGAGTTTCACCCAAATGCATTTGTTCTAGGTGAGATTAAGTTGTTTTTGGCTCATTTGGAATGTGGACTTTGCAATTTCATTTGTCGCAAGGTAAATGAAGTTGCTCACACCATCGCTAATTACTCCTTGTCCTCTTTCTTCTCTTGTATTTAGACAGATAGATTATTTGTTCGGCTATTAAGTATAGTCATGCAAATTTCCTTTCAAAAAAAAAAAAAATAATAATAATAATAAGTTCGAACAGACCCTTTATTTTAATATTTTGAAATAGATAATGGGTTTCGTCTCTCCAAATTTAAGGCGCCAATTTCACTCTATAGTTTAATCATCACATATTTCAATGCTCTTTTTCATGATTCATTCAAATCACAATTAATCTTACTGGTCAAAGACAATTATAAGTATATATATTGAAGAATGCAATAATTGTTAATGATTGAGATGGAAACAAGTGGTGAGATGGATGCAAAACAAGTGGTGAACGCGATTCATGCAAATGAGCCTAATCAGTCGGAGATTGGTATTATCATTAATGATTCCTGGAGTTTGCTCAGCCATTGTGAGGATTATATGGTTCAGTTTGTTTGTAATAGAACTGTTCATGAGCTTGCTAAGGCTTCGTTTGCTTTTGGTAGCTTTTGTTCTTGGAATGAGGCTCCAGAGTTTCTTCTAGCCTCTATTATGTGTGATGCAAATTTGAATGAAGTGCAACAAAATCCTCTTTTCCCCACCCAAAAAAAAAAAAAAAAAAAAAAAATGCAATAATTGTTTCTTGATGTAATAAGTAAAATAAAGAATATATATGAATAAAGAGCTTATTGGAGTAGATAAAATATGCGCTTTATAGTGTGAAAGCTACCTTTTTAAAAATAAAAATGATGTTGGATATGCTCTTATCTTCTCTGAACTATCCAAGTAGATGACTTGTCTTATAATAATTCACAAGATATATGTTTGTTGAAAGGTCACAAATTCTTCCTCACATTAACTGCTGATTTGTTGATTCCAATTACATGTTCTCTTTATATATGTATATACATAGAAACATTTCATGTGATTCAGTTTAAAAATAAAATAAAATAAAATAGAAATCCATAACAAGAGCCTTGGATTGGATTGGTCACCACTAGACATTTTGGTCATTTCTTTTGGTTGTATGACAATGCTAAAAACAATTAACCAAGGTAATATCGTAATGTCTTACTTATATAAGAATAGACTCATAGAGGCAAATCAATACGTGATTATTTACTAACGGACATAGTTTGCACATGAAATTAGTGCCGAGGGGAAAAAAAAGCAAGATTAGAACGATGACTATAAACACAAAAAGAACACATTTGAAAATTTTCTGTTAAGAATTCGCACGATAAGCATAGTTGTTGGTTTCAACAACCTAGAAGAACAAAAATGCAATTGTACCAAACACAACTGAAAAGAAATTCCCGTTACCTTGTTGTAAAAATAAAAGCATATTCCACTGAATCTTGAATTGAAAATGTAGCAGAATTTAAGGATGGATTTTTCTGAAAATTGCTCTTGGAATTGGACTATACCAAAGATTTAGAAGACTATTGAGCTGATTTAGCGTATTCCAAATTTGAAAATTGAAAGAGCTATATTTTTGGGAATGGATTGAGATATAGAGATATATATATATATATATATCAAAATTTCTTAAGCGCGTGTGTGTGCGTATATAATAATAACAATAATAATGACTAATATAATAATTTCTTTAATGATAAATTATCCAAATAGGTATTATTTGTATATTTTTGGAATAAAAGAGTGGAAAAAATTGATTTTTGGAAAGATTTTAAAATGACCTTATTTTTGGAATATTAAACTGATTTTTTTCTTAAATGTTATTTTTTGCTGCCAAAATATGCAGCACATATAGCAAATATTAGATATTGGTGTGACTTTGTTTTGCTTTTTCTTAGCTGCTTTTTTTTAATTTTTTAATTAATTAATAGCCACAAAGTGTTGTTTGTATAATGAACATCGTACTTTGTAGCAATGCTATTTCAATTCTAAGTATTACGAATATGCTACTTGCATTGTATATGTACTGGTGCGATTACTAATTAGTGTAATGAGAAAATCATTAAAAAAAATTCGTTGAAGTACATTATCATTTTATTATACAAAGCACATTAAATTCCACATCTTAAACGTCTCAAAAAGTCTGCTAAAAATTCAACTAAATCCATTAAATTAAAGTACATTAAATTTTTAAAAGGTCTACCAAATTTTGGATTGAGGAAAACCCCCTTTAATTTTTAAAAGTACATCTTAAAGACATTTTTTTTGAAAATATTTGTTAAAAAACTTTACACTAATGTGGTATGTATGGATACATATCATGTGAAATTAAAATACAGATAACTTAGATTTGAAATAAATATTCATGCATGTGCATGTCACCTATTTAGGAAGTTTTTTAACAAATTTATAGGAAGTTTTTGAAAATTTTGGTGATTTAATATATATTCTCGTTATGGAAATGATATATTAATTGAAGATGTTTATGACAATATATAAGGATGATTGTGATGGTAGGAGACTTTTTTCTATTTATACATATTTCCTATTAATTAATAATTATTATGTACTTACTAGGGTAATCGTGTAGTAGATTAAGGAGCTTCTATAAATTACCTTGTAAAATTCATTAATCTTCAAATATTGTTATACCTCCGGTAATGGCACCCCAAAGCACTAACTCTCTCAAAATTCCTCTCCATTTGTGTTGTTTTGATGGCAATCTCTCTTTTAGAAGCTCAAATGCTCCGGTCAGCCTATGTGGTAGGTATTATGGGAACTGTATATTGTACCGTTGACGACAAAAATGCTGACTTCGAGGGCGTCCCTGGTTTCTCAGGTAGATTATCATCACATATATATATCTTCCAATTTTTAAGAGCACTAGAAATCCAGTATCGTACAATTGCCATGAGCACATCAGTATCTCCAGTATCTCCAAATCACATGTAGGCAAGCCACATCAATTTCACTATCAACTGTTGTGGCGTGTCTAGATGCACGTCATACATATGTCTGGAATTATATTATTTCTATGTTATTTTATTGTTGAGAAGTGCCTATCAGGTGATTGATTGACGGGAGAGCAAAATTGTCTTTTTTATATATAATATATTTTTAACTGGGTTCATTTCTTGTTTGTACAGATGCGTCAGTGCAATTGCGATGCCAAGGTTTTCGGATGGACGTGTATCGATCTTCTACAAGGGATGGAGGGTTTTTTACTATGGGAGTGATGTCCAAGGCGGTAGTAGCAGCGATGAGCAAAGGATTATGCAAACTAGTAGTCGTCACCCCGCTCTCCCAATGCAATCCAAGCCTGCCATCGACTGGTCGACTGGTGTCCGGCCTAGTCGACCAAGGCAATTCCAACGTTCATGATTTTGTTCCTGGTGGTTTTGTTCTTGATCCAAATACCTACTATGATATTAATTAGTGCATAATGAACGTACCATGATTGCATGGCTTCATACTTTTTGATCATTTTCTTTAATGTTATCGAATAAGAATTGGATCTTTGGACGTATTATTGTTATTATATATAAAATAGAGTGTCTTCTTTAAATTTTTATGTCCCTTGATTTGATACAATGGGAGAATTATAAAAATGGCGGAGAGTAATTGTTTTTCATTTCATTTCATGAATTCCACTGATTTAATGGTCGATGACTATGCTTCTCAAACTATTTGATAATTTAGTCCTCCAACATTTAAATAGATACAACTAAATCACTCAACTAAATTGATCCTTAATCTTTTAAGAAGTTACAACTTGGTACCTGAACCTTTAGAAAGTTATGTTTGAAAATCTTTTAAAGAACACACTTTGTCCTCAAAGTTGAGTTTGTGCATTTTTAGCCTTCAAAATTTCAGAAAGTTGTATTTTTTTTTTAATTTTTTAGGGTAATTTACACCTAACGTCATCAACCCTTCAAGTATTAATAGATTACGTCCTCAACCTTTATTTCTCCTTGACTAGGTCCTCAACCTTTTAAGATCGTTATACCTAAGGTCCCTGGTGACAAAAATCGTCTATTTCAACAGTTAAGTTGGGGATATAATGGTAAAATATGAAAAATTAAATATTTTAATGTTTTCCTTTCAAAAAAAATATTTTTAAAAAAAAACACCCACCCCCCAAAAAAAACCAAAGAGGCTGCGGGAAATGTCAGCCTTTTGGGGGAGGGACTCTCCCCATTTTGGCTACCATCCACCCCCTTTCTCGGGTTGCCGAAAATGGCAGCACTTTTGTTTTTATTTCCGGTAGCCCGGGGGAGACTCCCCCCTCCCTTTTGGCTGTCATTTCAGGCAGCTTTTTTTTTGGGTGGGGTAGGGGGTCTCCCCTTTTTTTAAAAAAAATATTTTTTTGAAAGAAAAACATTGAAATATTTATTTTTTGTATTTTACCATAATACCTCTAACTTAACTGCTGAAATAGACGGTTTTCATCACCAAGGACCTTAAATGTAACGATCTTAAAAGGTTGAGGATACAGCCAAGGAGAAATAAAGGTTGGGGACACTAGGTGTAGAAAAAGCCTTTTTGTTTTGTTTTTTCTTTCGGAGAGGATCAGAAAGTTGTATGTTGATCTCTTTAGTTCTGAACAATTTCAACTTTGTGATCCTTAAAGCTTGGAAAGCTATGGCTTGGCCTGCTAATCTACACGAAGTTCACAAGTTGTATTAATAATATCATTAATGTATCACAATTAAGCATCACCTGGGTTGTGTTTGTGATTGTTTCCAAGGCTGACCCTATGTTTTTTGGGTACTAAGCAAGAGCTTAAAAAAATGTTTGAACCCCGTGCTAAAAATATTTAAAAACTTTTGTTGGGAAGAGTTGAATCGTCCTAATCTGACACTATACATAATGTCATATGACTATGTGGTGTTAGATCATGACTGTTCAACTATGCAATAATTCAACGTGTTTCATTCACATTTTGATTTTGCCAATTATGTTTGATTTGATGTACGGAAATTCTAATCAATGTAGTGAACTTTATTAATATGAACAACGAGCTACAAATCATTTTCAAAGAAACCTGGGGAAGATAAAAAAAAAAAAAAAAGGTTGATCCATGCCCTCAATGGACCCCGCCTGCACTAGTGATGATTACAATTCATTTTTTAACATTATCACGGGGCAAGTAATTGAACACTAAACGTAAGGGGCTAAAACACTATTACTTATCATTACACCACATATAAAACCTATTTACATGCTATAGACCACATGAGTTTTGCCCAGCAGTTAAAATTCGTTTATTTTCTTTTTAAAGAAAAGAAAAGAAAAAAAAACGTGTTGAATTGGAAATTTGTTCAAATAGGTTGGAATATTTACACCTGAACGGATTTTCTTATACAACTAGATTCATGATGTACCATTTACTAATATTGACGTAAAAGTTAAGAAGGTAATAGTTTTTTTTTTATTAAACCATATCATAAGTTTGGTCACACTCATCAAAATGCAATAGTCTACGGGTGGGGTTTGGGAGAGATTCACCCGACAAAAAAGGCCCATTATAAAGATACACCAACACGTCATTGTTCTGAGTGCCCAGATGCACACCTAATTCCTTGATTTTCACGTTTATATTTTCTGAATATTCATGAAAAGTTCAAACGACAAAATCCAACTCACACTGGACAAGTGAGGGAATATTCCATTTGCTTCTTTCACTCTCAATTTCTCTTCCATTTTTACTTTTTTCTATTTATTATTTATTTTTCCTCAAAAATTAGGTTGTATTATTGAACGACCTTTTGCTACAAAAGCAAAATCTTCCATTTTCTCTCTCAAATCTAACAATGGGGGTGACAAATCCTTTTCTTTGTCCTACTTCACAATCATTTAAAGTGTGTCCTAAAAACACTTGGCTTGTGCATAAAATATTGAAGAACGGATAAGAATAGAATTCAATGGACAATAATAAAAACAAATTATACATGAAATATGCTTCGTCTGGTGCATGAAAAAAAAAATTAAAAAATTTTAATCAAAGCCAACACAGCTTTTTGTGCATGATATTGAACATGACATCACTATTTTAATTAGATAAACAATTTTTCTCCCAACTCCGTGTTTTCTAAAGACGGGGTAGTTTTGTGGTAGTCCTTTTCCCTTTTCCTTTAATCTTCTTTTTGAAAATTCAAACGTTAGTGATGAAGAAGAGTTGTAAGTTAACAACACAAATTCACAAATGGGGTTATATCATATATGTATTGCATTGCATTGATATAATGCACTAATTAATGATTAAAAATTATGCATTGTTTAGTCTTTTTCCATATACTTGTGTTCACGTGTTTTTGCCCCTTAAAATTAAGTTCCTTAGTTAGCAAGTTTGAAAATCACTTTTCATAATGGATAAGTTGAGAGGAAATCCCACTAAATATCTGCCTTATTTCTCCTAATATAATTTAAGAAAAAAAAAAGGCTTTGGAATTGGGCACTAGAGAAAAAAAGTAGAGTCTATCAAATGGATGAATCAAACGTATATAAAATTTCTTTCTTTAGATACAACATGGATGACATATGAAAAGTTTAACACAAATAACGATTCTTTGCACCGAGAATTAAAATTCATTTGTTCACTTCAATTATGATCATAATTTATACGTGCACAATATAATTGAGTCATCCCACCCAAGTTTTTTCTTTTTTCATATCTATGTTAAGTTTTGCAATTTCATATTGGATGTTGTTAAGATATTATTATTATCATTATTTTAGAGAAATAACTATGAAAATATTGAGTTATCCCCCCCAACCCCACCCAAAAAAAAAACTATGAAAATATTGAGGGTGAAAAATGACAGCAAAATTGGTCCCAATTTCTGTACCGTTCGTACAATTTTTGAGTGCTACGTACCACCGGAAAATATATGTCATGTGTTTCTCTTAAAGGTATAAGATCTGTATCAACTTTGAATCAAGAATGGAGCTTAATACAGCTGATTCGTTATCTTTTTCGAAAATGGTGATATAACCAATTTTATGGTCCAATTTTAACAGAAGAATAAATGATGATTTTGATTATTCTTTGGCCTTATATTATTATTGTTGTTAGCATATTATTATTATTATTACATTGTTTAAAAAAGATTGTCTTATATCTTTTTTTTATATATAGATTAAGAAAATTCATTTAATAATATTAGAAAAATAAATTTTAACATTATTTTTTTGTTATACTCTTTCATTTATTAATTATTCTATTTTAATAATTCTATTTTTTATAGCTATACACATTAAATAAGACATATAAGATAAATAATTATCAATTATTTTTTAAAAAGGAGACTAAACCATATGTGGTAAGTGCCTTTTGAATACACTGCGGGATAATGTGGTCATCATCTTCTAATATATCGAATAGACAATTATCACATAATACATTAGACTCCATAAAATGGTGTTCAATTGATACTATATAATATACCTACTGAAGATAGGGTAAATTAACTTATGTGAAATGAAAGAATGGAGAAATGATTAGAGTAGTTAAAGAGAGAATTTGCATATACACAGGTCAAGGCGAAAAGAATATACGAGTAATGTAATTAGAAAAAAATAGAAATCAAAGTACTTGACAGACAAGCCAAATTAAGGGTATTTCGATTAAACCCCAAATTAGTAGCTTCACACGTTTTCTCTTTCTCAAGAGCAAAATCTTCACTTTGCAATTTTTATGTTCTTTTGTTCCTCATTTTTTACATTACAAACCGGCAAATTGGCTGGAGACAATGAATTGTGTGATTGATAACAAAAGTCAAATGTTTTAAAATGCATGCTAAGACTATGGTACAATGAATGAATTCCAACAAAGATTCCATGTCTCGTGGGACGGGCGGCTTTTTGACGAGATTTTAAAGAATATTGGTGCATGTGTGCACGTTTACCGACTATTCTGTGGAGCACATAATGGAGAGGTTTAACCTCGCTTTCACAAATCAATTCTATTATTTCTATTTAAAAATATAAATGATTTCTATAGAAATAAATGTTAGAGATTTATGTAATATAGTTGACTCTCATAAAATATACAGATGTAATTTGTTTGACTATATTTTATTTTTAAATATAAATAATTTGTGACTTATAAACTAAATGATAACTTTCTTTTGAGTAGCAATATGAAGATTGATGCAGTCAAGCACAGGGCAGTGGCGGAGCTAAGGGGGGCCACGCCAGGCCCCGGTCGACATGGCCCCCTAAATTGGAAATTTTCTTTTTGAATTTGTTTTTTTAAAAAAAAATTATATATAAAGGTAATTTAGCCGCGCGTAATATACGGCTCAGTCTTCTAGCCCAGTCCTATAATAGCTCCTGGCTCTGTCATTGGCACAAGGCCAGTCTGGCCTTTTTCAATTATGGGTGGCATCCACCTCGCTGGATCATGTTCATGCTCAACTTGAGCTCGTTTGGAGGCGTGAATGAGCATGCGGCTCACCCAACTTGGTGGGTTTTTCAGTGGACGAGCACGAGCAACTCAATGGTTGTGCCGTAATTGTTTCTTTTCTTTTTTTCATTGGGTTCCTTTTGGTAGGTGAGAGGTGCTTACTGAACTACTTAGGCAGTTAGGCTGAGTGCTCATCTAGTAGCTCGTTTGCTAGGTGAGTCGAGTCTGAGCGGCTAACCTGTTCCAGCGTATGGGCTCATGAGCCACTTTGCCAAATTTATTTTTAATTGTTCTAAGACAAAGAAGTCCCAGCTACTTTTTAGACATGTTTATGTTTGTTAATGCGTCATTTTCGGCAGGAATTAGGGGTTTTAAGAGGAATTTCCATTGCCAATTAGACAAAGAAATGACTATGTCGCAAGATTCTATTTAAGATGGCGCGGGCCAGGCTTACATCATAATTTCGCTTTCATTTCATGTCTTAAAATGTGTCTTTTACTAATAATTATTCATTTATTTGGACTAATTGTTAAGGTCCCCGATTGTTTTGGAAACATAATCATTCCAACTAATTGACAAAACTTGTCACGGACAATGGAATAATATTAACAATTGTTACACGTGGCAGATTAACAACACTATAACAAGAGACAAAATATTCATATTAGTTATCCCTACATTTTTATATTTCTGGACAAGGAGAAAAGTGACTTGGCAATTGCTTGTGTACCTTGTCCGGTTCATTCCTGCCAAGGTGCCACCCCAAAATTCTTCCGGTCGATCTCTATATACGTAAAGTACAATGTCTGTATTATTTTTTCATCGCTATTCATTCTAGTTCGTTTTTACTTTTATAAAACCTAGTTGAGAATTCAAGCTTAGTGACTCTAACAGTGTGACTGGTGGTAGCTAGGTGCAAGGTTTAAAATTGAATTAAGTTGTCACATAGTTGATTTGTAATCACTAGTGATTAGATAATGTGTTTCAATAGATCTGCTTGAAGAATAAAAGAAAAATGCTATTTGTCTATATTGAAGACTCGTCTTCAGTTTAGTTAGTATTTTCTTATTGAATATGTACATATATCCATGTATTTATGATTATCCACTCATCTTATTGTAATATAAAAATACTAACAAGACTTGAAACCGGCTTTAAATTTAGATAAATAGCACTACTCATAAAATAAATTAATCACCACTATATAAAAAAACAGGATGAGTATAAAATATTCAATTTTCTATTTTGCCCCTACATTTTTTTTATTTGTCAAAAATCGTCCCCATTGAATATCAATTATGAGAGCGATTAATTATTTGAATGAATGTGTTTAACTATTTTAATGAGCCATTAACTATTTTAATGTTCTTTTTAGCTATTGCTATAAATTGTTGACTCCATAAGTATAAGATATATACTTATATTGCATTTTTCCCTAATTATTTCTTAAGCGCTTTATCGTAGTGATAAAATTGATATTATGATATAGATGCTTATGATTTCCCCTATTATAGTTTGCATGCATAATGATTTTTAACATTACAATATTTATCACAATGATGTAGTCCATGGATAAATCACTTCATAGATGGAATTTCACTTGATTGTTTACGGTTTTGCTACGTGTGCTTGAGTATTTTTAATTTTGAATATGGTTACATAATGTCAAGGTTATTGAATTTTTTTTTAAACTTTTTCATATTTTCTTAATATTTTTAATCAATGGTTAAAATCTATATAATTTGTAATTTTTCACTTTCCAACTAATAATGGTAGAAATAAAAAAATTTTCACTTGATAGAAATAAAAAGTATTAGTTCTTATATTATACTCCCTCAGTCCCACAAAGATAGTTCGGTAGGTAATTTTACATGGATTAAGGATTCGAAGGTAATATGATTAGAACATTTAATGTTACCTTATTTTTTCATATATACTCTTGTGTAATTGATTGTTTGAAATATTTTCAATGTGTATGTAGTTGAATAACAATAGTTAATTAGGAGTACATATGGAAATGAAACATTAAATATATATTTAATATGGTAAGTTGACTATCTTTCTGGGAAGAATGAAAATGAAATAGTGAATTGTCTTTTTAGGACGAAAAGAGTAAGTTACAAATCACGTGCAACGCACGTATTTGATACTAGTATAGAAAAATTTGCAACGCGCATTTTGAGTGCACATGAATTTTTTTTCAATATAATCCCAAAGAAACCAAAATTAGGATTTTAGCAAAGGTGCCATCAAACTATATTGATTTTGGCAATATGACACTTATTAGATATTCATTAGTTTTTACCTAATTGCCATTCAATTATAGAATTCAATACAAGATTGACACACAAGACACAACAGAGGGGAAAATGAAAGAGAAGAAGATTTCTTTAGAATAAATTTTTAACACTCATATGGATATCATTGTGGCTACATGTATGCATCCCCACACGGCCGCATGGCATTTATGACAATATGTATGAACGTATGCAGCCGCATCGTCATGTTATGACACCCATATAAATGTTAGAAAGTTTTTAACTTTCTTCATGTGATATATTTTCTTAAGAATTTTCAAATTCTTTTTTCTTTGAAGGAAAGACTTGTAATGAATTTTAGCAAAATGCATATATTCTACCAAATATCTCATTAGAAGGAGAAAAAAGCCTAAGACAATTTGAAATGTTTTTCTAATGGACAATCTATTGTTAGGAGGCTGGATCACCATAACACATGATGTTGAGACTGAGATGTAAGAAGAAAGTTATAGTCATATTAGTGTTTTATAAACTACACTCGAGAGCCAAAGAGGGCAGAGCAAAAATAAAAATAAGAAAAAAACAAGAATATATATAAGAAAAACACTTCTTTTTTTTTCCCTTGGAAAAGAAATAATAGGATCCAAAAATGGAAAACAAAAATCCAAGAATTCATCCTCTTTTTTTTTTTCTGCCGCCCCCCCCCCTTCAAGAAATAGCCACCCAAAGAGCAGGCTTCCAATTATTCTCATGCCCACCTTCCTTGCACCTACCACTCAACCTTTGAAATTTCTCCATTCCCCTTTCAGCATCCCCAGCCTGTCCAATTCTCACATCAAATTCTGCATCATCATCATTATCGTTATCATCCTCCTCTTTTGATTCTGACTTTACTTCATAATTTTCTATTTTTTCTCCGTCAATGGCGTCCCTTTCAATCAATTCTTCTTCTTCTTCTTCTTCCTCTTCACTCTCACATTCCTCATTTTCTTCCTCCTCTTCTTCTTGGGTCGTTTGTGGGTCAAATTCTGTGTCTGTGTCACACTCTTGTAAAAAGCTTAGTCTCAGCCGGCCATCGCTTCTTTCTGCTTGAAGATAAGTGGGCTTAAATGGAGTCTCCACCGCTTCAATTATTAGCCTGCCGCCTTCCCGGTGCGGCCGGACTTGCAGGGAATTTGAGCCGCCGCTTATGGTTGTCAACGGCGGCGGAAAACTACGAGCAGAATTTGCTACCTTGTTGAGACTTCTTGATCCCTGTTTTTGTCTTTGTGGTTCATTCTGGTATGAGCTGTAACTGTTTGTGAAAATGCTGCAATCAGAAATATCAGTCCCTGTTTCGCTTCCAAGATTCTCAGTGCATAAATCCAGGCGTATTTTCCAGCTTATTTTTGGAAAAAGTGACTTTCTTTCAAAGGGATAGATATACTGTGCGTCTTCTTTTGCTGACTGGTTTTGAAGAGAATTCCAGCAATTTGTTTCAAGATTTTCTTCAACCACATCAGCGGTGGTGGGCGGCGCCGACACTTTCAGCTTCAAGCTTGCTATTTCTGTGTGCTCGAAACATGATATTCGATTCTGACACACTATAGTTGACATGGTAGTCCTAGAAGATAGAAAATTTCAAGAAACCCACAAGAATCCTATGCAAGATGTTCAAGAATTCAAGCAAAAGAAGAAGATTTTCCTGAAATTTCAGAGAAATAAAAGAGGATAGAGAGTGTGGTAGTAGATGATTGAACGAGGGACAAGCGAAGGGTTACGTGCCAATTTGTAGCACACCCAAAGTGCTATTTATATCTGGTTTGTTGGGGGGGGGGATCGGGTTAGGGGGTGGGGTGCCATTTGAACCACTTGAATTGTACATGTATTAAAGTGCCACACCCACTAGGAAAAGGAAAAAGAAAAAAAATTATATATATATATATACATATATATATAATGGGTTTTGAATGAAAGGAAACATTCCGCGTTGGGTACAAATTTATTTTCCTTTCATTACCTCTTGTGGATAAAAATGTGTTGATTGAGGATGTGCATATGTAGTGTAACGAGTGTCGGCGGCATATGAGAGTGATGAGCGAATATATTTCTTTGAGGTTTGCTTCTGACTCCGAGAAAAAATTATAGTCCAGGTTCTCAATCTCTTCAAAAAGTGTATGAGTTGTTTACATTTTTCAACAACAAAATTCTTAACCTTCCGTTCAAGCAAATGGAGATCTTTGAGACGAATCATCTAGGGGTCGTGCGACGTACAGTTGCCTAGCTAAAGTTTAGGGTTCTATTCCAAAAACATGAATGTGTTGAAGATTTAGTTGCATATTTTGTAATAAAATTGAAGACCTAGGAGCAAAATTTTCTTCAAACAAAATACGCAAATAATTCTTATATTCTTTAATGACATATGAGTTCATACACTGGGTTAGATAGTTCGGCATGGTATCACTTTGAAACGTAAGAATAGAATGTACGGAAACACCATTATTGTTCCTAATGGTCCAAAGTGGAAAAATATTGTCCCTTGGGTGGGCATAGTGTTTATTGTCTAGGAAACATTATAATTTAGGATTTATTAAATTTTCCATAAGTTGATATAATTCTCATGGTCAACATCCAAATCCAAATTGGATGGCATTTTTTCAGCAAAAAACATGATAGCCCTCAAAGTTTGAAATATTTAGGTATATTGTTATTTTTTATGGCCATCAAAGTACATTGACCAAACTATCCACTCCCGTTCCCTGAATGTTCAAATTCTAGTAATAAAGCAAGGACGTGGGCGTTTACGTCATTTAGCAAAAGCGCGGTTCAATACCGATGGGAACTATCAACATCCATAGAGTGGGGGTTTTGATTAATTAGTTTATTTATTAATGATATCATTATTAAAGTTAAATTTAAACTTGTTTAGATGTGTTAAATTTATTCATAAATAAATTAACCTACCCCCAGCTGTAATAATTGTATAATTTCCAACTCCTTATTACTTGTCCGATGCTCCCAATTAAATCCTAAATCGGTTCGGTTGATTGTTATTTAATGTTCTCTAATACTAGCCGTTAGTTTCTTTTATGGTACTATCTTTATGATATGATCTAATAAAAAATTAACATACACCCCCTTCCACGGTCGCATGTCTCATTTCTATTCCGTCACATCATCTGTTGATACCATAGCACTACTAACATATGATGTTAGAAAATTTTTACATCCACTATATATGTCTAGCAATTTACTGTGACTTATGGAAAGACAAAGATCAGACAACTAGCAAATATATTCAATATCTTTTACAGGTATAGATAATTTATAACTAATAATCTCCTAGTTCTTCCAAAAAAATAAAAAATAATCTCTTAGTTCCGATATCCCTCTATGTGCCACCTGGCACAAAACATGTGAGTTCTTAGTGAAACCCATTCCACTGAGAATCCACATGGGGGTTCCAATGTGATGCGTCACATAGATGTCTGGTAGTTTGACAAAAGATCTTTTTAAATAATCTCTTTCACATTCTCATATCATTATTTGACGGAAAATTTAATTCTTCGATTTATCATACTCAACATTCTTCATTGCTTGCTTTTGTAAGCTCTCCCTCTAAAGTCTCTCTCAACTACGGGAAGAATGTTGTGGAGAATCATTTTTACCAGTAGGAAATACAATAAAACCGTTTAATTAATTGGGAAAGTAATGAAATCATCATCCACCAAGCAACTTTTTATGTTTGTCGGCTGGGTGTTAACCTATGACATCAATCCCTTTTGCCTTTTCATTTTCGAAATTTCATGAAAAGAAGCTTTGTTTGATTCATCCATGTGAGTAGACAACAATGACATAACCATATACAATTGTTAAGGGTTAATTGCTAACAAAAATAAAAAATAAAAAAGTAAAAGAAAAAATATCCAGGTCTAACGTATGCCGTTTTTGTTTTTTAAATTAAAAGCACTACTTCCGTCCCAAATAGATAGTCCTATTTCTTATTTCACATAGATTAATAAAAGTTTATTTAATAGTATTAGAAAGATAAATTTTAACTTCATTTCTCTATTATACCATTTCATTTATTAATTATTACACTTTAGTAATTCTATTTTTATGATAACTATGTGCATTAAATAGGGGCATATAAGAGAACTAATATTTCAACTACTTTTTAAAAAAGAAATTAGACCATAATTTGGGACGCGCGAAAAAGGAAAGCTGAACCATCTTTTTGCGACGGAGATAGTAGCATTTATTTTACTGTCAAAATTTAACAACTAATATACCCCTAGTAATCCCGTTAAAAAAAAAAAAAAAACCAACAACAACAACAAGAACTACTAATGTAACTTAGCTGGCTATGGAATCCCTCTCTAGACTTTAATGACAACAAATTTCTGCTTTTCCTACATTTTTGTTGTTGATGCATACAATGCAGCCGAAAAATTCGCTTCACAATTTAACATTTATGTTGAAACACAACAAGTTGAAGGGATTAAAAATTAGCCTATAAAGATGGCATATGTCACGTTTTGATATAAATTGAAAATAAATTTGATATGAACGTAATAGAACATGTAACAAATTACGATTATGGATCTATACAAAATCATAAAAATCGTGCTAACAGATGCCCAGTTATTATCCATAATAATAAACAGAAGCTTGAAGAGTAACTTTATTATTATTGTCCATATAGAAAAAGCATAAATTTGGTTCTACTATGCCAAATTGCATGCCAATTGCCAGTTGAGGAGATAAGGGAACTCCTTATCAGAAAATGAATGGAGGATTCTGAAGTCATCTTATCAGAATTGGATGTTGCTTTCAACTTGTACATTATCAGAACAAATTTATTATCAAGGGAAAAAAAAGAGAGAAACAAATTGATTAATTCATTGCCAGATGAGTAGTTTGTTGGGTATGTTGTCAAAAATAATCTTAAATTAAAAAGGAAAGAAGTAGAAATTCTTAGAGGAAAAAGAATCAAAACCATAGAAGGAATTATCTTGTCTTCTAAGTCAACGAAACCTATAAATAGAAGTGTTTTCTTCTTCTTTTACGTACAAATGGTACAAGTGAGTTGAGGGAAAAAATTGGCGAGTCTAGCATCTTGAGAGTTTTCTTGTAACTCTTTGTGGTTTGTTCGAAGCGTAGAAAATTAGATGTAGTAAAACTCAGGGTAATTTTTCCAGTGTCATTTGGATCGGGTCAGAGAATCTTGTGAAGAAAAATAGTAGCATAGCGTCTTAGGATTTCTTATATTCTTTGTGGATTGGGCAAAAGGTTGAAATTGATAGATGCGGTAAATTCTATATGGTTGTAGCGACTTTAATTATATAGTTGAAAGCTTTGATAGTCCGTTAAATTTATCTTCGTTCTTTTATTTTTCTTATCTCAATTAAATTCCGTGAACAACGGTCCTGCAAGCGTAATAAGGGAATTTGCCTAAATTCCCAACACGGTTGACCTTAGCAACAAATAAAGATCGATTACAAGTAGTTTTGAGAATCACTATCAATTAGTCCCACCATATTGGAGTGATCAAAACAACTAAGACAAAATAGAAAATAGAACGTCAATAAATTGTTTATGTATCATTGTAAGAATCTAATACAACGAACAATAATATGATAACGGTATGGTATAATAAACATAATAAAAGATGTCCCATTTCTTTGCTCGAGAAAAAGTGGCACACCTCCCATGCATCCTATACCGTCGGCCGCCCTTTGTAAGATTCCGGTATTGGTAAAATATTCTTGATGATTTTTCATATATGATGATAAGCGATAACGATTCTATCAACTTGACATTTCTATGAAGAACGACCCAAATGTATGGAGGCTGTTCAAAAAGTCCTCCACTACAATATTTGTGGGTTTCCATAAAACACCCAAAAAATTTTGAGGTCGTTAGAACTTTCTTGAAAAATAGTTTATTGTTCGAAATTGGAAAATGTGCGTTGGATTGTATTTGAAATAAGCTAATTTAAAATTTTTATTAAGAGAAGAGGTCACGAAAAATGTCACAAGACTAGAAAAGCCTTCAAAACATTTTCGAGTATTTAAGAGAGACCGCATATGACTTTCCCCCTTTAAAAAATTCTTTAAAGTTTTTGCCAAAAACAAAGTAAAAAATTAAAATAAAAATGCTTAGTAAGAAAGCTACTTATAAAAGCTATTCAAATAAAAGACACATGGTCCTAAGAAGACAGCATTATTTATTTATATATATGCTAATTAACAAATTAATTAATGATCCCATTAACCTTTGGTAACTCCAAACGAACACGCTTTTCATAATGCAATTAATGAATTTATCAGTTACTTACGTCCAAAACGTAGATTAGGTCAGCCCACTTACATTACTTTCACATGAAAACCTTTCTCTTTGTGCGCGTAATTATGTTAATTAATTTGTAATTAGTGCCGGCTTACTAATCAACTTTTCATCATTTATTATTTATGTATCGATTGAAAAGAATGATAACGTTCAAAAACTTCCCGAAAGTTATGTTACAAGTGTAGGTAGTAAAAAGCAGTTTTTAGTATTCAGAAAACAGCTTTGAACATGCATGTTTGGTAAATTTCTTAACGTACTTTATGTAGCTATACCTTAAAAATTTTCAAGACAATGTCGGCCTGTTACTCATATCAAGAAGCACTTCTACAAGAAGTTGCAATGAAAGTTATGTCTAAGTAGACTAGCATCTAGTTTATTCAATGTCCACTTATATTATGTAAAGAAGTAAGAGATATTTTTCTTTTGAGTGGATGTACGTCGTTATTAACAAAGTAAACAATGTTGTTATTATTTGTTTTTATTGCTGAATATGCAATTAGCTATGACGAGATTTGTAGACTATTAAGTCATTTTCCATATTATTGAATGAAATCACTGAGGTCGTATCGCAGTGCATTTCTCATTTTCATTTCGATCTATGTTTTTCCATAATTGCCACTAAACTCTACATTAAATGAAAAACTTATTAATTTTGCCTAAGAATCAATCTCAAATTCTTTAGTTCCTGCTTGAAATGAAATTAATTAAAAAAAAATGGAGGAGGAATAACATGGAAGAAATGATACTTTAACAGAGACTAGGTACGTCATATTCCCTTATCCTTGATTGATTGTAGAAAGTTGGCATTTTAGTATTTATTTATTTGATTTTATTTTTTATCTAATTGGTTAAAACAATAATAATAATTAACAACCAAGACAACAAAATCCACGTTCATGGCTTACAAAAGCACGCCTTTTGACCTATATTTTTGTGTCTACCGCTTTTGCCTTTCTATTATTAGCAAAGTGGTTCTAATATTTTATGCAAAAATTCATCAAAGTCTATGCCTCCATGTATTTACAACTAGTCACATAATTAGATTTTTTGGTCCAATCCCATTTTATCTTCCAATTTTTGGAGAAAGATTCAAACCCATCTTGATATCCCAATTTAATTTTTCTTTACACATACTGGTAGACTTAAACGTTAATTAATTCATTCATGCACGAGTTTATGGTTCTTCCGGGGCCAACTAAGTCGTTCGCCTGAGCATTTTAAATGTGTTTAATGAATGTTGAAATTCTATCTTAATTAAGTCGCGGAGAGTTGATTCAGCTTTCTGTACTCATTTGACATGATATTAATTAGCTATGAAGGTGCATTTCAAGCGAGATATTCTTAACCCATTAGCTCTAAGATTATGCGGCTACATGTAAAAAGAAAACTTTTACATAAATAGATAGTTCTCGCTTTTTATATATAATCGGGATTATCGTATTGAGTTGAGAAATGACGAGGTGACATAATTAAGGTATTCAATTAACTTTACATCGATTGAAGAATCGATCTAGAAGAAAATTTGATGATTATCTCAGTATATCTTATATCATAAATTAAAATTTGATGCAAATGGGGACAGTTGATATTGTCAGGGAATAAATCGTACAAATTACTCAAAAGTAAACAGACAAACAGAATATATACTTGGAACCTTGATTTCCACGAGTCATATGATATGAGTCACTAGGCATGAGGCAGACAAACTTGCTAAGTGAGTGATAGATCATTAGTTACTGGAACCACGTAATTTTAATCAATATATCAACTCCATGTTTTGTTATAGTGGAGATTTGATATATATCGATCACGCAATAGTCAATACACAAACGTGGGCACCTAGACTACCTTTTAGATTTGGGAGTTGAAGTATTTATAAGTTGGTTATGTCATCAATATGTCTTAAAAGGTGGTGTCTGAGTAGATTAACCTTGAAATCTGTGTATTCATTTTTTAGGTCATAGGCAGCATTGTTAGTCAAAAGATAATTGTAGGAGTAGTCGAAACTTGATGATCTTCCAATCAAAACATTATTACTATTTTTTTATTTATCAATTTGTAATAAAAAAAAATTCTCCAAAAATAGGGGTAGGCGGGGATCGAGGTTGCCACCCCTAGCTTCGCTACTGGCCATAAGAGAGATTGCTCATTGGAGTTTATTGGACTCTAATACCATATTGAGATTTGAAGTTTTATTTTAAAAGATATCAACTTTTTTAGAAGGTCTATGTACCCCAAATACTTAATTATCTATTTTACAATTCTTCAATATGAGATTTATCCAATATAACGTATGGTTAGATATACAATATGTAAAAGATGAGTTCAAGGGATTATGGACTTTAGTTTTCGTTCAAGTAATTATCGAATAAAAAATTTAATTTGAGACTAGTTTTATATGTGGTAAAATGTGAGTTTATATAAGATTCAACTGCTCTTCCGATCTCTCAATGTTCTGAGACGGGTTATTAATTTCTTTAATGATATGATACGATCAATCTAGTACTCGATATGAATGACGATCGAGATAAGATGCAACATGCTCTCGACTAAGTACAAGATATGCATGTAAGATCTCCTCTTTCCAAAATTTGGTAAAGTCAGTTGCAACGTGAAATAGCAGTTATTGGTCCGCAGCCATCCGTCTGCATGTAGTTTTCTTGGTAAAGAAACATGATGCCAGCCACAAGATAGATGGGCTTCGTCGAAATATTGCGATAATGTGCAAGGAATCTAACACTGACGTGCTCATAAGATGGTCGGAGGGGTAGTTGAAACTTGACAAATCTAGCTGAAACATTAATTTTTTTTTTTAATTTTTAACAAAAAAATGGATTTTTTCAAAAACAAGGATAGTCATGAATCAGGGAGACTACCCCGAGATCTTTCCACGCATGCAAAGACAGACCTATTCATGGCCCGGACAGAGCTTTAGCTCGGTCCAGCCGATTTTTCTTTCTTTTTTTTTGAAAGGCCCAAATATAATTCTTAAGTAGCCCAAAAGAAGTTAGCTCGGTCTAATCCAAAACTCAAACTTTTTTTTTTTTTTTAAATTCTTTAGTTAGCCGAATACTAAAAATAAATGTAAGTTTTCTTGGCCCAAAACAAATGCAAAACGGGAAGCAATTTGTAGACATATCTAGTTAGCTAAATAGCAAAAATAAATCCAAATTTACTTGTTATCTATTTTATGATGCATCTAGGAGAATGGAGACTATTTTATCTTTTGTATTTCAATAGCTATTTATTTTTGTTTGCCATTAATGAATAAATAATGGTTAAAGTTATTATATATGCTTGTGATTTGTGTATTTGAAAGAATATTAATATATTTCAGGTTTGGTTTTAGCTAACTTACAAAGGAGATTATGTCAAATTTTTTTTTTAAAAATTTTATGTATTCTAACATTTCTACTGTAATTTCATGTCCAAAAATTTATAGTATGAAAAAAATTTTCAGGGCCGCCCGGGAAGGGGGGCTCTGCCCCCTTCCAACCCCTGGTTTTTCTTTAAATTTAACTTGGTCCTATACAAAATCTTGTGTCCGTCCTTACATACATGCCTCTGACTTATCTCGACATAGTGCATGTCTTCTAAACCTTGAACGGACCTATGATCGTCTACAACACACAAAACATGTCTACTTGTATTTCGAAAAGACAACTATTGATGATAAGGACATAGCGGACAACGGGTAGGCACTGAAGATGAATTGTTTGACGCACAAAGTTTTTATTAAATAGTTTCACGCCTTTTTAACTTGTCGATGAATTACGCCAAACAATTTAATAATAAAAACTCAAATTTTATGGTCTCATAAGTGTGTGATAACACAATTTATTTAGAATTCAACCAATGGCGGAGCCAACATGATGATTATTTAATAGGGGTACAACTTATATATAATTCTTTTCAAAAATAAAATTTGAATAAATAAAAAATTATATATATTGAATTTTATTCACTTTGGGATTCTACATAGTGAAAACATTATCATTTTCATAAAATAAAATATATACATATTTACTACACATAACTTCATAAAATTATTTATATAAAAAAATCATAAAATTATTTCAAACAACAAAATTCCTAATAACATTGCCAACTACTTTTTGTAATTTGAAATTTCAATTTAAAGTAAAATTTCTAATTCATATCACTTAACAATCTAAACATTTTTAACTCAAACAAATCATGGATTAGAAATTAATACTTAAACCACAAAAAGGGCAAAAAAAAAAAACCAGCTCATATGAAAAAAAAAATCACTAGGGTCCAGTGACCCCATAGGCCCCATGTGGCTTCGCCACTGAGTTCAACTGAATCAGAATCAACGTCAAATTGAATGCTAAAAGCAAGTTGTTATTAGATTCTATTTTCATTAATCGGACTCAAATTGAATTGAGTTGGGTTCAGCCCAAACTCGACTTTACCGAACCAATGGCCAGCCTTGCTTTGAGTTTGAAAGTTGAACAACAGTAATAATAATATTAATTAATTAACTTTTTTTTCATTGATTGAATGCGTGTGAAGACTATATGGATTCTAAAAATATATAATGATAATTTGGTTGTATGAGGCTCTTTTCCCCCCTCTTGAGCAGTATTTTTTTTTTCTGAAAAATATGGACTATGGGCCTATATCTATTGGGCTTTGCTTCTGGGCCTACTAGGACTGGACTAATTTGTTGGGCCTTGCTAGTAATTGGGCCGTAGGGGTAATAAATTAGGGGTAATTACGCTATTTGCTTGAGATTTTTTTTTTATTTTCCCAATTTTACTGTGTATTTTTTTTTGCCTAAAAATACTGTTTTTAATGGATTTTGTATTATTATTAGTTTATTTAGTATTTTAATAATTATTAATCATCATTTTCCAAACCCTAATAATGTATCCGTTTTCAATGTTTCTAGCAATGGCCGTGGGTGAAATTTACATCGACGGCGTCTATGTCGGCTTCAAGCCTTCAACTCCTATTTTTGTTGAAGTCTAACAATCATAATATGCAGTCTCCTTTTTCAGAGTTTACGTTTCTTCAATTTCTCTTCATTCAAAGATTTCCATGATCTAGCATCTGAAAATTGAAGATTTGAAGAATTTGATCAACATCTACATTTATTAAAACATCTTTGTGAATGGTTTTGTAGTTCGATATTTCTAGAATGTCATTATTATATTGATTCAACACTAGCAACAAATTTTATAGACTAAATACAACATTCACGTTTGCTCTTTGTTCTTTTCTCTTTTTTTTTTTTTTTTCCTGATGATCTAGCTAGAATCTATGTGGGTAACAATTATGTTATGTGTAACATAAGTATTGTTGTGTGTGTAATGCGTATAACAATCTATGTTATTCATGTAACAATGTCTGTTATGTGTGTAACAAGACTTGTTACTTTGTAGTAATCTATGTTGTTAAACAATCTACGTTGTGGTTCTGACAATGTCTGCTATCTTTGTAACAATCTATGTTATGTGCGTTACAAGGTTCGTTATGTGTGTATAAAATCTATGTTATTAAACAATCTATATTATGGGTGTAACAATGTGTGCTGACACTCCCTACTCCTAGTACATCTAACTTACTTGAAGTGTGACGTGCATCGACGATAAATTTCAATTAGAAGCTAAAATTTACTATCAAGACTACTGAACATACTAATTATCCTAGAAAAATTTTCTTAATATCACATCTAATTCAATAACAATACCAATCTGTATAAACTCCCAATATCAAATTTATTAACACCTCACAATATAATAATTGCGTCATTACAAGTATCACTACATATATGTGAAGAAATCACACGATCACACGAGAACACGCAATACACACCCGTGAGTTTAACCGTACCAAAGTCTATAAATCATAATAAAAACAAACCCTATAACAAATTTTATGTGATGGCTCGAATTCTTGAAATAGCAGATTCGACTATAACGAGTTATCCAAACTCCAATTGCTACTTGGTAAGAAAATCATTGAGAAAGCAAGTGAGCTAATAAGCTCAATGAGTGGAGTACAAAATAAACATGCTTTGGAGTTCAAAATATACCTTTTGCAAAATCTTGAATAAAATATATAAACTAATTTTGGAGTTTCATAATTTTAAATATAAATCGAATATCATCATCAAGTTGAATTCATCTCATATCAATGCATTTATAGAATCATTGCAATGCTAGAAAATATCATGAAAATCATTTCATTCTAATAATCATTATAAAATCTACCCCAAAGAGTATCCATATTCTCATCTCATTGTGTAACTATAATCATGTACTCGTAGACATCAGCTTGAGCTATAGGTATCATATGACCTATTCGCACTAGGCGGCACAACAATCAGCTTGAGCCATAGCTAGCACAATACGCCCCTTCGCCTGGGCGGCATTCATCTTGTCAGCTTGAGCTATAGGGCCCTTCGCCCGTAGTCGTCATATTCATGACATAAGATACAACTTGGCGAATTTTCAAATCATTTATCATTTAAAGAAATAACTCATATCTTTGAAAATTCTCAAACGTCACATTCTCAACTTCATAAACTTATCCCAGTCTCAACTTCATAAACTTTCCACATTCAAGAAGAATTTCAAAAAAATCCATAAAAGCATTTTTGTAATCAATTTCACAACATCATATAAAATAAAAACATAATAAAGTTCATTTCCAGGAGTTTAGAGAAAGTTTCCACTCACCAGTTAAGTAGCAATGTAGTTGTAGCTCCTTTTCATGTCTCTTGTAGTATAACATAAAGACTCTCAAATTTCAATTTTGTTTCTCATAATATCTCGTTGTCCAAATAATTTCTCTTTTTATAGCTTTCGAATCGTTCCGTTCATTGACTTCCATTTTTTTCATTTACTTAAGTGATGTCCTAACTTACTTGGTTATTCACAATATAAAACATCAATCCCCTATATTAACACATATTTACTCTTTAAGTCATATTCCATTTCTTTCCTTTAAATTCATGCCAATTCCATATTTTCTTCAATTAAATAAAGCTCTTCCTATATTGTAATGGCTCTTGATGTCAATTACTCTAACAATTACCATAGGATTACATCTTTAAAATATCAACAACACTTAATATCTCCAATTACAACCATAGGTACTGCCATTTATATCATAATTCTAAATAATATATAAGTTATTCTCTTGGTATTTATACAATTATCCGGTCTTTGTGGCTAGAGTTTGGACATCCAACACTTTATGATAGTTCAATAAATTCCCCTTTTCACTTATAAATGAGAATTGAATCTATATCTTTATAACTTCCCTTCTTTAAAGCCACTAATCATACTACTTTATCCCAATCCTTGTATAAGAATTACCTTAATTTTCACATATTCTAACATAAGTAACAGTTAAAAAAAGAGCTAAATAAACTTAATTCCTTTTAGGTTGCAAGTCCTATATTCCTTTAAATTTTCAATATTTCCTCAATTTTCAAATAAATATATGTTTGTCCCTTTTTTTTTAAAAATTATTCTAAACTTTATTTCATTTTATAACTTGTCATAGTATCACATGTTAAAGTCTCAGATGCCACTCTAAAAATAACAATTAACAATAATTCTTAACCTTTAAAGAAAATTCCACAATAATTGATAAACACACACACACACACACACATCTCTAATTTTTAGGTATTCCATACTTAGAGTAGAATTTCCTACTTTTTAACTTGTAGAAAACAACTTATGCTATGATATTAATTTTCACAAGAAATTTCATAAATCTTAAATGAAAATTACATCTTAAACTTATATAAATTAAAGTTTAAGGACAAGTAACACTTGTTTGAATTCTTGTGCTCTTCTTCTTCTTGTCCCAAGTTTCTTCCATTTATCCCATTTTTTCCTCCTTCACTTGAGCATTATCTCCCGAATCGTTTCTATCTCTCTCGGTCTCCCTCCCTTTCTCGGCTCTCTCACGGCTCCCACACAAGACAATGGATATTTTGAGGTATATTCCCAAAATTGGTCCTTTAGTCACCATCTTTGTGTTGTTTTTCATTTTGATCCCTATGAAAATCCATTAACCGACATGCAATGCTTCATTTTCAATTTTTTTTTCATGTTGTACTTTAACCCTTAATATTGAGTTCATGTTTAAGTTAGTCCTCACCTTTAAATCCATCATGTAGAATGGAAGCATAAATAAAAATGGATATGTTACAATACTCACCCCCTTTCAAAGAATTTCGTACTCAAAATTCAATAATCGAGGGTCTGAAAAATGAAATCACTAAGATTGCACTTGACCATCACTCTCTCATGTAGTTGTTCTATAGCATGTCATCTCTAAAGACTTACAAGCGGAATTGTAAATAACGTTTATGTCTTACTAAACTAAGTCTTCAGTTCTTCGTTTTCCAAATTTCATCTGTGAGTTGCATAATAATTTATTAACTTAATAACTTCACTCATATGTATCAATACTCAACTTCTTTTCATTTAGATCTTTTCACTATATGCTGCCATTTTCCTCATAGTCACTTCAAATGTTGATTAATCTTCCAATGCATCATGATATCATGTCTCTAAAATCTTCTAACTCACCATTTCCTTCTAATTTCATATAATAATCATGCTTAATTCACTCAATCCATGGATATATGTTGTCCACTTTTGTAGCCACCTCTAATATCCCATCATCTTGTAAACTATTACGGTATTATATTTCCCAAAATTTCTGTAGCAAATGTTACTCAAAATTAGCTATCATTTGACTTTCTTAATTCATACTTACATCATTGTTCCAATTATATACAAACATGACTTCATGTTTACTAGCTGCATGTTCATAAGTAATCCTAGTAGTAAGACTCTTGCAAGTACTCATTGTTTTAAGCTTCTAAACCCATTCATGATCAATGATAAGAATCTAACTTTACTATGACTCTTTCAAGTCTCTCCCCTCTTTTTCCCCCCATAAAATTTGGCGAAAATTTTCAATGTAAAGCATATCTATTGTAGATTTACATAATATACATATATGGGGTTTCTTTGGTTCATGTCTCTTGTTCTTTGTTATTACTTTTTAATCATCCATTGATCCAATGGCATGATAACATAATTATCAATTTATATCTCTATTTACCTTCCATTAAGAAAGTGATGGCAATAGAAAGTTGAGTACAACTTCTCTCACTGATACTGTATTCTATATATGTTAGAAAATATTACTTCTCACTCAAAGATTCGAGAGAAATTAATAGGAATCAAAGGAGGATTAAAATAAATTGAAATGCTTTAACTCTTGTATCCTTTACCAAAACTTTGTTAAGAAGATGTTAGCGAAAAACCCAATCAACTAGCATTTCAATAAGACTTGATAGAAAGAACATCATTAGTGAATTTTCTATGCAGACGTGTGCTCTTCCGATCTCACAAACAATTGAAAATAACAAACAAACAAATGCATTGAAGGAGGATGGCAACTTTGGGCAGATTTGATGGGAAAAGAACTAATATATAGCATCCAATGAAATAAATAACTCATGTAAGCAACAAATGGTGGAGAAAGGAATTGAAGAAATGATTTAAGCACTTATTTTCCCCCATGTTACAAGTTGAGATCTTGTCTATATGATGACATGTGTATAAATCGACAATACTATTGCTGAAGAATTTCGAAACATCAAAGTTTCAATCAGGGGATTGGAACACGCTGGAAATTAAATATCTTATTCAAAGATGTAATGGCCACAAGGTATGGAACTTGGAAAACCTTTTCCAGGTTATATGCCATATGGAATTGGGAAAAAATCAGACCAATTCGGCCATTTGGGCAATTTGTATAGAAACTTTTAATCCACAATTCATACAAAGAATCAAGGACATTGGTAATGACTTGGTGCATCAAACTATATAGTTGGAGCTTCTATACAAGAGAATGGAAAGAAAAAGAAAGAGACTTTCGAGACTAGAACTGGTACTGAATAAAAATTATCCAAACAATTAGATAACATACATGATACAATTTAGAATAGAAGAAATATGTAATGAACATGTTGTCTAGCTTAATTGAAGCTCCAAGGGACATGAAGGAAATGAGAAGATGTTTGGCACTGTTAAGGAATCTGATCGTCAAATCATATGGCTTAAACAAATGAAAGGATGTTTTATCTGTTATTTCGTTCTTTCAATCTTTAAGTACTTCAATTTCAATGGGTTGGATGACTTTGTATTTATACAGTTGAAATATTTTGATTGACTTTTTATTAAACTGAATCTTGAGTACCAATTTGTACAATTTTCTGAATTCAGGTTCTGATTACAAGTTTTCAGAAAATCAGAGACCAAGTCGCGAGGCTTTAAAATCTCAGAAATAGCTCACATGACTCTAAAACTGCAGCAACTGTACTGCAATCTCTGAAACTTTAATAACCAATTTTGCAATTTCAGGGCTTAGGAACTGATTTGCAAGGTCTTGGGAATATGGTAACTTATAATGGTAAATTTGGTAATAATCATGAGTATTCTGATGATAATGAAGATGAAACTCTGCACATAATAGAACTTGGAATAACATCACATAATAGAAACTCGAATAGCAATAACTGCACAACATTTTGCTAATTATTGAGGCTGAGAACCTTGTCTTGATGGGACATCTTGTTTTACAGAATCAAAATTTGGTTATAGAAGATATCAAAGACATCCCCAGTTCTCAAGTCATGACCTTGACCATAATCAGTTTGACGTCAAATTTTGGGCAAAGACCTTTACAGGAAAATGATATGTTAGATGGTTAGGGATGACATCATTCTGCAACGTGGAGATAAAAGGGAAACTGATTTCTTTGAGATTTTAGTATTGGATAAATCCCTTAGGATAACATTGTAATGGAAGACATTTGAGGGACTTGAAAATGTTAAAAAGGCTTGGATTTGGTTAATCTGAAGTAGTGATTTATTACTTTGTTCAAGATATCTTCAAAGAACTAGATGGTCATGAAGATAAATTTTACAAAGAATTGAGAATGGAGACACATGTTATCGGAAATGATAACATACATCTAATGGAGTCAATAGCTATCTTGATAAGTTGTGTTGGCCGTAAACATGTTAGTAGAATGATTTAGAAGATATTTATAACATTTAGGTGAATTTATTTCTAGACAATTCAATATTGTATCACATGTTATTTCTTATATGGCTATTGATTTAATAATACCTTGTTATCTACACATAGTTCCGGGAAAAATGAGAGAGAATGATTTGGAGTTTAAACATGTTTACTTAAGTAGACAACATACTGTCATAAAACTAGTAAATATCACTTTTGAAACACTTTTTCAAACTTTTATAATTTTGCCATGTTTCTACTAAGTTTCCATGAATTTTGCCATTTGCAACAATCATTGCTCTTCCGATCTCCTTTCACTTCTCATAGCCATCATCTACTGTGTTACCTATATTTCTAACCACTCTATATGCTTAGGGGATTCAACAAGGTCATTTTTTTAGAAAACAAGACCTTCATTAAATTTAACCAACGTTCAAGTACAACAAAATAAAACGAGGAATACTATTAAACCAAAAGTGATTAGAACTGGAAAAGAACGCGAATTGAGCTAACTCATGCGCCACTCTATTAGTCTCTCGTGGAATATACTTGCATAGATGACAACCCGTTTGTTCCAAGAGCAACTGGATACGACGATAGACTAGGGCTAAGAAGCATGTAGAATCTAGTTCCCTGACACCATTAACAACACGAAGCGCGTCAACCCGAACCTCCCACACTGCTCATCCAGTAGGTGAACTCCTAACCGACATGCTTCCGCCTCTTCCTCCTCTACTGAACAAAACCGCGCCAACCGGACTGCAAAAGCTCCAACTACAAGCTGATTTTGCATAATCACACCTTCCAAACCAAATGCATCCTCACCCATGGCCGCATCAGTTTCCAGACAAACTCTCATTAAATCCTCCGTGGTATTCAACCGCACAACATTATCGTAACTCAACCCAGTTTCTTGGCTCCTATGTATCTCTCGTTCTCGTGTATTTTCTCCCCGATATGCAGCTAGGTAAGCGAAAGTTTGAGCATACACTTCTATAGGATCTACCCTCACCCCATTAAATCAAGCAGAATTCCGAGCTTGCCATGCAGCCCACAGTAGCATACACCCTTGTTCCATTAAATCTCGGTCACTTAAGTTCAAGAGAGCATCCACTAAACTCTGTGAATCCAACTTACTGAATAGTCGTATGACATTCCAGTAATTACCTTGTTTCCATAGGTCCTTGACCCACTTATATGTGCCAAAAATATGATGATTCAACTCCACGTGGCCGCACCAAACACACCAAAGAGAATTCAGCACATGATGTTTAGCCAAATTCTCCCCCGTTGGCAACACTTTACGCATTAAGCACCAACGAAAAGCCCATACCTTATGAGGAATAATAATGGACCATAGTCGACGCCACAATGTAGTCTGTACCTGTGAAACCCTCGGTCAATGTGCATTGTAATTACCCCAAGCAATGTGATATCCACTACAAACAGAATATTGGCTGTTTGGTGTATAGTGCCAAACTTTTTTATCTTGCTTTGATGGTGACCCAACGGGATGGAAAGAATAGAGTCTACATCAACTGGCCAGAAGACAGAGCGAATTAAACTTTCATTCCACTTACCCGTCGCAGTCCTCAACTGATTAACTTTGTAAAGTCCCAAATATGGCCTTGAAATAGGTGTAAAGAGAGACGGTCTCGGCAGCCAAGGATCACGGTAAATATTGACATTTAATCCCGACCTAATACACCATCGAAGTCCCTATTTAATTAACTCCCTCACCCACATCAAGCTTTTCCACAAATAAGACGATATCGGTTTGTCCTTTGCCTCCATAACATCCACATTGGGATAGTACTTTGCCTTTAAAACTCGCGCTGCTAATGATCCCGGGTGTTCAAGTAATCTCCACACTTGCTTAGCAACCAGAGCCCAGTTAAAACACCCAATCCCCTTAAACTCCAATCCCCCATGGTTTTTCTTATCATACAATACATCCCACCTCACCCATGCCATTCTCCTCTGCTCCCTCTTCACACCCCACCAAAATTTAACCATTAAGCTTCGAAGATCATTGTAGAGTGATTGTGGAAACCTAAACAGACTCATAAAATATGTCGGAATGGCCTGGATAATCGACTTCAGAAGTGTCTCCTTGCCTGCTCTAGATAGTATTTGTCCTCCAACTAGCCAGTTTCTTCCACATGCAGCCCCAAATAAAATCAAAAGTTCTCCTTCTATTGTAACCTACTATTGATGGAAGACCCAAATAGAGATCATGTCTCTGTAGCTGTTGCAAACCTAACCTCCTTGCCACCGAGTCTCTCACCATTGTTGGTGTACTTGGGCTAAAGGTGATTGCCGTTTTGTCCAAATTAATCTCCTTACTCCAAAATGTGCTCTGTTTCAACCTCCCTAGCCTTAGTAAAGTTGATGGAATCGTCAGCAAAAAAGAGGTTATTAATCCTGGGTGCCCTCTACTAGCTTTGAGGCCACTAATATGCCTCATTTGTTCCGCTCTCCTTAAAACCCCTGAAAAGTCTTCAGCACATAATAAAAACAGATATGTGGATAGTAAACAGCCTTGCCTAAAGCCTTTACTAGGCTGTACTCTCCTACAATATTCACCATTTAACCGAAATGTATATGAAGGGCTAGATATACAATCATAAATAACATTAATCCACTTATCGGGGAAAAGCATTTTACACATAACAGCACAAAGAAAATCCTACTCAACCTTATTATAGGCTTTGCTCATATCAAGCTTAACAGCCATCTCTCCCACCCGCCCCCCATTTTTAAGAGACGTGGAATGTAAAAGTTCAAAAGCCACAATCACATTATCTGTAATTAATCTACCAAGTATGAAAGCACTTTGATTAAGAGCAATGATAGGGTCTAGTACCTATCGCATCCGCATCACCAATGCCTTTGAAATAATTTTGTAGAGAGTGTTGCACAGACTGATAGGGTGATATTCAAAAATTCTCTCCGGATTACCTTGTTCAGGAATCAGAACAATTGCGATTTCATTAATCTCTTACATTGACTTCTCATACCACATCTCCTCTCATACATAACGACTGGCGTTGATAAAAGACGGCATGAAAACCATCAACCCCCAGAGCTTTATAGGGTCCCAAGCTCTTCAAGGCCTGAGGCACATCTTCTTCTGTAAATTCCCGTTACAATAAGCTATTAGCATCTGAATCCAACACTATATCAATGCCTTCAACAATGTTATCAATGTTCTCTCGTGTTGGCACACTACTTTGGAAGAGATTGGCGAAATAGTGTTCAATATGGTTCACCAACCTACGCTTTCTAGTAATCCACTGACCACCGTTATCTCGAATGTGAGTAATCAAATTAACCCAATACCTCCTTTTTACTTTTTCATGAAAGAATGTTGTATTACGATCTCCCAAAGAATGTTGTATTACGATCTCCCAACCGTAACCAGTTAGCTTTGAATCCCTGTCTCCATTGATGTTCCTCTCGAACCTGTAACAGCTCAATCTCGACCTCTAAGCACTTAATTTCAGCCATGTGTTGGGCTGGTTTCTCTCATATAATATATGCACTCGCTTACTTTTCTCTTCGAGGTCCCTCTGCCACCCCCGAAACTAATATCTGCTCCATGTCTTCGAACCTCCTTTACAATTATCCACTTTACGTTTCACCACGTCAAGAGGGTCTGAAGCATGCTCTTCTCCATTCATCCCTTTCCAGATTCCAGATACAATCTCATCATAACCTTTTTCTTTAGTCTAGAAAGGCTCAAAACGAAAGAATTTATGGCTATAAGTCATAGAGCGATGCTCAGGCCAGCCCTCAAGATACAAGACTAGCGGCCTATGATCCGAAGTGGTATGAGGCAAATGTTCAACAAGCGACTGTGGAAACTTTAAATTCCATTGCCCAGTGCTCACAAATCTGTCCAGCTGTGCTTGAATAAATGTGTCACCTTCCCTTCTGTTATTCCAAGTAAATATCGGGCCATGGAACCAGATCTTTTATAACTCACAGTCCCACAACACCTCTTGAAACTCTCTCATCCACTCTCTCGGCCTCCCGTTCCTCACTTAAAGATGTTTCATTAAAATCATCTCCCCATACCCATGGCCAATTCCCCTGATCACACAATCTGTCAACAAATCCCACGAAAAATGGTGCTCCGATGGTACTGGATTACCATAGAAGTTGGTAAACCTCCACACACTCCTATCCTCCATAGTTATTAAAGCATCAATATGACCTTTCGAATAGGACTTTACGTCCACCTACCACTGATCATCCCATAAAAGCATAAGCCCTCCACTACGTCCCTCACTATATAAGACTCAGGAACTCATCCTATCTATCATCCCTCCATACAGGAATGAATAGCATGCATCACAGAACTTCTATAAAATAAGTGGATTGCTCTATTTGCTCACTATTAACTGCCCTAATTGCATACTCTTTTCAAAACTACATCCATCACCTATACCATGCGAATTTGCTATAATTACATATCATCATAATTTGAATCATATACTTCCTCATCTTTCCTATCCTTACCTTCTATTGGAAGCAACGGAAGTTTGGGGCAACATCTCTTACTCCTGCGAGCCTTGCCACTACATTACATGATTATCTAATCCACGGCATTAGCATGTTAGTATAATGCAACATAAATACCAAAACCTGCTCTGATACGTGTGACATCCCAATTTTTATTTATGCTTCCATTCCACGTGATGGATTTAAAGGTGAGGACTAAATTAAACATGAACACAATGTTAAGGGTTAAAGTACAATATGAAAAAAAATTGAAAAAGAAACATTGCATGTCGGTTAATGGATTTTCATAAGGACCAAAATGAAAAATAACACAAAGGTGGTGACTAAAGAACCAATTTTGGGAATTTGCCTCAAAATATTTATTGTCTGTGTGGGAACCGTGAGAGAGCTGAGAAAGGGAGGGAGACTGAGAGAGATGGAGAGGATTCATGAGATGATGCTTGAGTAAAGGAGAAAAAAGGGATAAATGGAAGAAACTTGGGACAAGAAGAAGAGCACAAGAATTCAAACAAAAAAGTGTTATTTGTCTTTAAGCTTTAATTTATATAAGTTTAAGATGTAATTTCATTTAAGGCTTATGAAATTTCTTGTGAAAATTAATACTATAGCATAAGTCGTTTTTTATAAGTTAAAAAATAGGAAATTCTAGTCTAGGTATGGAATACACTTAAAAGTAGAGATATATATATATATTTATGTGTGTGTATCAATTAGTGTGGAATTTTCTTTAAAGGTTAAGAATTATTGTTAATTGTTATTTTTAGTGGGCATTTGAGACTTTAACATGTGATACTATAACAAGTTATAAAATGAAATAAAGTTTAGAATAATTATAAAAAAAGGGACAAACATATATTTATTTGAAAAATGAGGAAATATTGAAAATTTAAAGGAATATAGGACTTGTAACCTAAAAGGGATTAAGTATATTTAGCTCTCTCTTTTCTTTTTTTTAACTTTATTACTTATGTTAGAATATGTGAATATTAAGGTAATTATTAAATATTAGTTTAACTATACAAGGATTGGGATAAACTAGTATGATTAGTGTCTTTAAAGAAGGGAAGTTATAAAGATATAGATTCAATTCTCAACTATAAGTGAAAAGGGGAATTTATTGAACTATCGTAAAGTGTTGAATGTCCAAACTCTAACCACGAAGACCAGATAATTGTATAAATACCAAGAGAATAACTTATATATTATTTAGAATTATGATATAAATGGTAGTACCTATGGTTGTAATTGGAGGTATTAAGTGTTGTTGATATTTTAAATATGTAATCCTATGGTAGTTGTTAGAATAATTGGCACCAAGAGCCATTACAATATAGGAAGAGCTTTATTTAGTTAAAGAAAATATGGAATTGGCATGAATTTAAAGGAAAGAAATGATATATGACTTAAAGAGTAAATATGTGTTAATATAGGGGATTGATGTATTGTATTGTGAATAACCAAGTAAGTTAGGACATCACTTAAGTAAATGAAAAAAGGGAGAAGTCAATGAACGGAATGATTTGAAAGTTATGAAAAGAGAAATTATTTGGACAATGAGATATTATGAGAAACAAAATTGAAATTTGAGGGTCTTTATGTTATACTACAGGAGGCACGAAAAGGAGCTACAACTACATTGCTTCTTAACCGGTGAGTGGAAACTTTCTCTAAACACTTGGAAGTGAACTTTATTATGTTTTTATTTTATATGATGTTGTGAAATTGATTACAAAAGTGTTTTTATGGATTTCTTGGGAATTCTTCTTTAATGTGGAAAGTTTATGAAGTTAAGAATGTGATATGTTTATGAAGTTGAGAATGTGACGTTTGAGAATTTTCAAATATATGATTTATTTCTTTAAATGATAAATGATTTGAAAATTTCCCAAGTTGTATCCTATGCCGTAAATATGTCGCCTACAGGCGAAGGGCCCAATGGATCAAGCTGACAAGATGAATGCCGCCTAGGTGAAAGGGCCTATTGTGCTAGTTATGGCTCAATCTGGTTGTTGTGCCACCTAGGGCGAAGTAGTCATATGGTATCATGGGCCAAGCTGATGTCTACACGCATATGACTATTGATACACGATGAGATGAAAATATAGATACTCTTTGGGGTAGATTTTATAATGATTGTTAGAATGAAATGATTTTTATAATGTTTTCTAGCGTTGCAATGATTCTATAAATGCGTTGATGTGAGATGAATTCTACTTGATGATGATAGTTGATTTATATTTAAAATTATGAAACTCCAAAATTGGTTTATACATTTTCCGATCTCGAGATTTTGCAAAAGGTATATTTTGAACTCCAAAGCATGTTTATTTTGTACTCCACTCATTGGGCTTATTAGCTCACTTGTTTTCTCAATGATTTTCTTACCAAATAGCAATTGAAGTTTGTACAACTTGTTATAGCCAAGCCTGTTATTTCAAGAATTCGAGCCACCACATAGAATTTGTTATAGGGTTTGTTGTTATTATGATTTATAGACTTTGGTACAGTTAAACTTAGGGCTAGGCGACGGATCGGAGGTTTGGGCCCAACCAGAACCCGACCTAACACTAAGTCGGGTTGAGGATTTGGAAAACGAGCCGACCCGGCTCTTTTCCAAAACCCGCGTCAACCTGACTCAACTCAGGGTTGAGTCGGGTTGACTGGGGTTGGCGGTTTAGGCCAATAAGGACCAATTTCTTTTTTTTTTTTTGAATAAAAACCCAAAGTCTCTAGAAATGGCCCATTTGATGGAAGAAAAAATACAAGCCCATTTGCTGTTTTTTTAACCCTAACGTGTATCTGGAATCTATTTTGTTTTTCATTATTCAATTGAACAGACAAGGGGAGTCTAAGGAGATTTTATCAATGGAAAAGGAGACGGCATCACCAGCGTGGCACAGACGGGACTCAGACGGCGGTAGCAGTGGTACAGATTGCAGCAGCATGGCAGTGGCAGGCGGACGGCAGCACTAGCGAGTGGACGGCAGCGGGAGAAGGATGGCGGTACTAGCGAGAGAGACGCGACAACAGCGGGAGAGACTGTGAAGTAGTAGGAGAGACGCGGCGACAACGGCAGATCACAAAGGCACAGTAGCAGCAGCGGTGGACCAGCAGTGGATAGAGTTGGAGGAATTGAGGGATTAGGGTTCATGCTTGATGAAAAATTGTCAAAAACTCAAAATGTATATTATATATTAGCTTAGTTTTTAGCTTTTTTACTCAAATTGTGAAATGAAAAGTTCAAGATTTCAAATAGGAACGTGGCGGGGTGGCTATGTTTTTGCTTCTAGGGTTTGTGAGGGTGAGACAGAGAAATAGAGAGAGTGAGTGAGTAAGAGTGATGACTGAGCTTTGCTTATAATTGCTTTGGCCCTTTTTTATGAACTGTGAAACACGATTTTAGTTTTAGGAAAGTAAAAATATATATATTCTAAATCAGGTCAAACCCGGTACCCGACCGGGTCAAACCCGGCACGGGTTCTTGGGTCGAGGACCCGCGGGTTAGGCTGGTTCTGGGTCCTCGACTCGGAGCCCGATTTAACCCGGTCGGGTTCTATGTCTTCTCTACTGCTGCCAACCAGCGGGGAACAGTGACCCGATCCTACCCGACCCATTGCGGGTTGGTTGGGTCGGGTTTGCCGGATTCTCGGAACATATGCCCAACTCTAGTTGAACTCACGGGTGTGTATTGCATGTTCTAGTGTGATTTCTTCACATATATGAAGTAGTGATACTTGTAATGATGGCAATTATTATATTGCGAGGTGTTAATAAAGTTGATGTTGTGAGTTTATACAGGTTGGTTTTGTTATTGAATTAAGGGAGATATTAAGAAATTTTTTTAAGGATAATTAGTATGTTTTCGAGCCTTGACGGTAAATTCTAGCTTTTAATTGGAATTTATCATCGGCACACGTCACACTTCAAGTTAGAAGTACTAGGAGTGGGGCCTGTCATTTACTATATGTGTAACAATCTATGTTACGTGCATTATAAGTTTCACTACGTATGTAACAAGTTATGTTATGTATGTAATTGATATGGACAGAATTTTCTGTAGAGGAGGAGAGCAAAGTAATGGAAGAACTAGATCGGAATTTAGAGAGAAGAGATCAATATGAGGAATGGATAATTCTTTTCATAATCTTCAATATGTTGATGGAGGTTCTTTTTGCCTGGACTGAGGGTCTACAGAAGTTGGATGATGCTGCTGCAATGCTATCTTTCTCTTTGTTTTTTGCCTGATGCATGGTTGTTTCTTTGTTTTCATGTTTCTTTGTTTTTCTTTTTTTCTTTCTTGCTTGTTTTCTTTTCTTTGCTGTGTCTCTTTGTAATTGGGATGGCATCTCCCAAATTGTTGATACCTTTTTGGTGGAAATGAAATTAGTGTTTCCCAAAAAAAAAAACATCTAATTAAAAAAATGCAAGACCTCAATATAAAGATTAGCAACCCACTAAGCTAAAACCTAGAAAAACAATAACAACCATATAAGGTTGAATAAATTGAAACGTGTCCTCTACCTACTATGACCAGGTCAATAACACATTTAATCCATGTAAACATCCACCTAAGATAAACCTAAGACAATGACCATGTCATTCCACCCTCCTTAAAGATCCTTGACCACAAAAATCGTTTTACGACGCTCTTCCGATCTGACTTCTCGGTGATGCAATAATCATCTAACTTAGTCTTGCCGTTATGCCCATTCTTTTCTGAATGTGTGTGGCCAAAAGATCAAATGGAGATCTTAAAAACATGAAGATCTTAAAGGTTCATCTTGAAATATACATATTTTTTGACAAAGTTTAATTTCTTCAAGCCAAGAGCAATTGATGAAAGAGCTGTGGATGAAGTGCTACATCACCAAAACAGATTGTAGATGACAGTTCATCCATTGGCATTTTGATTGGCATGTGGACTCTAAATACGGGCTCCTTATCAAAGATGAGAAGACCATTACAGAGATAATCGTCTTCGTTGAGTTGTTTGGGAAAAGGAGAATCTTCAGCTGCCAAAGCTTTGATTTCAAGATGGGAAGGATTTGGACGTAGTAAGGGACGGAGAGCATGAAGCTCAGTTATCATTAGTTGCATGATAGCATTAATTTGATCAAAACACTATCCATGTCTAGCAAACCTTTCAGAAATTTCACTACGAAATTTAGCATCCATGGATTGAACAACTCTGATACTACTGATATGGATAGAATTTTTTATAGAGAAGAAGGAGAGCAAAGCAAAGGAAGAACGAGATTAATTAAGAGAGAAGAGATCACTTTGGAGAATTGATAATTCTTTTCATAGTCTTCAACATGTTAGTTACAAAATATAAGACCTCAATATAAAGACTAGCAAATAGCCCACTAAGCTAAAATCTAGGGAAACAATAACAACCATATATTGTTGAATAAATTGTAACAACCAGGTCAATATAACAAATCACATTTAATCCATACAGACATCCACCTAAGATAAACATAAGATAATTACCATATCCATGGGTTGAACGACTCTAATACCACTGAGATGGATAGAGTATGTTTTAGAGAAGAAGGAAAGCAAAGCAAGCGAAGAACCAGATTAATTTAGAGAGAAGAGATCAATATGGGGAATGGATAATTCTTTTCATAATCTTCAACATGTTAGCCACTACCTACTATGTCCAGGTCAATAGCAAACTACATTTAATCCATGCAAACATCCATCTAAGATAATGACCATATCAATAACAAGTTATGTTATTAATTTAACAAAATTTGTTATGTGTATAGTAAACCATGTTATGTGTGAAATAATATCTGCTATGCGTGCAACAAATTATCTTATGTGTTAATAATTTATGTTATGTGTAAAAAGTGTAACATAAACCAGTTCTCAATATTTTTTGTTAATTTTTCAAGATTATTGTGTAACAATGTTCGTTATGACTGTAGCAATTTATGTTATTTGTGTAACAATATTTGTTAACTGCGTAACAAGCTTTGTTATGTGTATAACATTTTACATGAATTATATCGTGTAACACACAATGTCATATGAATTTAAGATTTTTTTTTAAACTAAAAATGATCAATTCTCATTAATCATAGAAGCATGAGTTACATCGTTTGATAATGCGTGGCATAGCCAATCCGGGGAATTAGAGGAACTATACACAGTGGAACATAAGAGGGCTCGCCTAGCTAAAATATGAGCAACCATGTTAGCATCGCGTTGTACAAATCTGACGTTGAACTGGTCTCGATGTTGCAATAATTGCTTGCACTCTTGAATAATCAAACCGAATTCAGGTAGTCTTCCTCTTTGGCTTGCAAACCGTCGACAACACCCTTAGCTTCCATCTCAATTATAGCGGCCGAAATGCCTAAGCTCACCAAGCAATGAATCGCACTATGTAGCCCCATCGCTTCTGCCTCCTTAGCCGGAAAGTTACCTTCTATTGGCACCAACTAAAATTCCACCAGTGCCCCAGCCGAGTCTCTTAACACCATGCCCAACCTCATCTTTGATTCCTCTCCTCCCTTGGCTGCATCTATATTGCATTTAAATAACCCCGGTGGTGGCAAAGACCAACTGGCCGAAACTATTGATTGCTTGACAATAGGTTCAGTTTTCTCCTAGCCTATAGCCAATCCAATAATGTAGTCATTCCTCGATGAACCGTCTCTCTGGGACTATCAATTTAATTCATCCAAAGCTTATTGTTCCTTTCCGTTCAGATACTCCAGCAATGACACATGCTCTATTTATATCATGTGCTGTTCTTTTCCCAATTATATCAAAGAACCATTCCGGAAATGTAGAGCACTCTCCGATTGGCCTCTTTCCAACATGCAACGACATATGGGCATGAAACCAGTGTATGCAAGCTAGTCTCTTCCTCCTTGTCACACACCACACAAGCGGTAGATGTATAACATCCTTTTATTACATTACATGAATTAACATCCTTTTATTATAACATCTTTTGATTATATTACATAAATTAAAATGAATAACAATTTGTACTATATGAATTTAAAAAGAAAAAAAAAGAAGAGACAAAAAGAAAATAAGAAAAGAAATAATAAAGCAAAAAAAGAAATGGAAAAGTACAAAATAGAAAAATCTAAAAATAAATAAATCCTGGTCACCGAATCCCCAGAATCTAGTTGGATTCCAACCATCGACGACCTACCAGAATCTAGCTACATTCAGACTGTTAGTGGCTGGCTAGCGAACGGTAGGTGGGGATGGGCTAGGCGTAAGGCGATGGGGTGTGGGGTATTAAAAAAAATTTATTAAAAAAGAAAAAATAATAAAAATGTTAAAATTAAAAAAAAAATAACATACAATGTTACATGTGTAACATAGTATATAACACAGCACATTAAAAAGTATATATAGAAAGACTTTCAAAAAAAAAAAAATAGAAGTATATATAGAAATTATTTCTAAGACTAAGGTAAACGTGAAACTTCTTCAATGAATCGATTACTTGTTAGTTAATTTGTAACTACTATCTAGAGATTGATTATTGGTTGCACTTATTAATTCACCCAAAAAAAACTATGCTTGCCATCATTATCGACATATATGAAGCAATTAATTAATAAGTTAAATAATGAGATGAAACATGAAAATCAACCATATATGTCAATCCACATCATAATCATGGCTAATTATTCCATTTTTGTTCATCTTTTTGCAAATTAATCACAAAGTGGAAATTGATGTTTTTGTTTCTGCATAGTCAAAAAGTATTTATTCTAGTTTTTATTTATTTATTCGACATAGCCAAATTGAGGGAGACAATTGTTCAAAATAAATGCGACCTATGACCTCCAGAAATATATAGATGTGGCAAAATAAGTAATCTTTTTTTTTCCCTTGGAAAAAAAAAATCCTTTCAGAAAACAAGTAACTTTTTTCTTTTAATGAGTAAGTATACTGGAATACTAATTTGTGAAAGAGAGGCCAAGACCTAAGTGGTCTAATAACATTTAAGCGGGTTTTTCACACCTTAGGTCTAAGTTTCAATTTCCCTCCCATTATTCCTCTTATAATATTAAAAGAAAAATTGTGAGAGAGAACATGTTTCTAGTACTTTCGAAAACTAAGAGCAAAAAGGGCCCTTCCAACAGAAAAAAAGCGGCAACAAAGGCTAAAGAGAACGCACGACAATTTGTTTAATACTTGTATATCTCGTAAAGCAAAATTATTAATTTACTGCTTATTAATTATTATCTAGTTAGTATATTAATTGCATTTACTTGTTTTAGTTACCAAGTATTTAATGCAACAAGTGACGAAGGAGATAGTCGGGTGAAAGTACTACGGGGTATGTAATTAAAAAAAAAAAGGGTATTTAACATGATAAGGGGTGGGGAAGAGTATCTATCCAAGTATACAATGTTACATATTGCCGGTGATCAGATTGTCTGTTCTTCCATTTTACTTCTGCAATTGGATTTCTTCACATGGGATACAAGTTTAAACTATCCTAAATATGCAATTTATTCAGAGTAATTCTACAGGACATAGGAATGTGACATGAAAAATTGATATTTTTATTTGGCACTAATTCATTTGATTAGCATTACATGAGCCCTTTTCATCACCCAGTCAAACTGTGTCACACTTATAATATTAATTTTTTATATCATATTTTCATGTCTCATAAAATTTTTGTTAATAATTACAAAGAATTCTTTAGTATGCTTTAAGCACTAGATGTCTTAGTACATAATCATTCACCAACCCTTACAAATCTCATTAATAAGTAATATTATATCAGCTCATTTGATGACACTAGAGGAGTGGTGTTTGATCAAATTCAATGAATTCTTACAACTCGTCTATTATGAAAAGAAAAAAAAAAGAAAATGAAAATTGAGAGAAGTAAAAAAGAAAAAGAAAATCGAGAGAAAAATGAACAGAAAAAAATGGAAAATGTAAATGCAAAAAGAAATAGGGTAAAATGAAGAAGATAAATTCAAGCAAGGAAGAATAATAATGGAGTGAATAGATACGACCATTTCAAAGCGTCCTTCTCGCGAAGCCTAGACACTGTGTTGTTTGTTGGGTGTTGGTTGGTTGGTTGGTTGGTTGCTTGGTTGGTTGAAATCCCATACTTTTCTGTAATAAAATTTTACCAATTTTTTGCATCTCGTGACAAAAAATCGTTGTGAGAATCAGACGGACGGCCGATGGAGAAGGCGATGCCAGTAGATGGTGGAGATAGTAGCGGCATTGTAATAACGGTGGTTGAACTTGTTATTCTAATTCTTATGCTGCTGTTAATTATCATCCTCATCCTCATCGCCTGTAAATATAAACCATGGCGCCGCTTCCTATCCTCCAACTCCGTCGCCTCCAGATTCCGCCACTCGTCCTCGATCAAGGTCTAGCCCACAAAACCTTTGTTTAGATACCTTTTGTGTTTGTAGATGAATGTATTTTCTGATATATATGTCCTGTGATCTGATTTCGGAGGGTATGACCTCCCTGGTGATCTATTCTTGATTTGTTAGTTGAATACCCATTTTTGATAGTTTCTTGATTGCTCTGACGCTTCAATCATTTTTCTTTTTCTTTTTCTTTTTTTTTTTTGGGTCATTAGATGTTAATTCACAAGAACCCATTTTTCAATTAATAATTATTTGGTGATTAACTTTCTAGGTTACCCACTTGTTCCTAATATTCTAACCCTAAGGAATTTTTACCATAATTGCCCAGCTTTAGCTTCTTTTGGTTTTGAAGGAATTTTCTCCCTCTTCTAGTAACTGTAACTTTACAACTAATTAAAAAAATCATTTTTTAAGCATAAAAATTCAAGAAATTAATTGGACTTAAAAATCAAGTTATATGCTTGAGGGGCCATATAATTATGGTGGGTTAATAATTCTATTGTTATTTACTTTTGCGTTTAAATTGTAAAATGGGTAGGGTTTGTAAATGTATGAAATGACCAGGAACAGAATGATAGATAAGCTGCCAAAAAGTTTGGAACATCTGCTGGTCTTTTTTCATACATGTTTCATTTATTCCTGTATAGTTCATCGCCTCTTTTGTTTCATTTTTTGAACTTAGCATCTGTTTCAATTATTTAGATGGGATTGTTCTGTCCATTGTTTAAGGCATCAAGCTTTTGCTTTGAAAGCCAGGCATTACTATTCTAGACATGTGAGATTTGTTGCTCAGTTGAGTGAGTAAAAAGCAGTGCCAAAATCCATCCGCTCGAATTTCCAATTTTTCTAAAGATATTTAGGCACCTTTTTGTGTTTAAGATCTTTTTGGTTCGTATATGCCACTTCCTGGGCATGCCTGGGAGACAATACCAAGATTATCTTATTTTTCTTTATCTATTTTAAAAGACAAGACTTTCTGAATCATCTTTCCTCTTTTTGGAGTTAATACCCACCTCATATTCTTGGAATTTTAAAATGCTAGGTTTTGGTGGATTAAATTTTTTAAAACATATTATGAAATGAGATAAGATTGAAACACAAAAGTTAAGTTTGAGCTGGTTGATATTGATGGTGTTCTGCTGGTTGATATTGATGGTGTTCTGCAGTGTCCCTTTAGTGCTGATTACTGAGGGCTTTGTATGTCAGATGGGTCTCTAAATTCTCAGGAGGCTTTATGATGTTTGTGTAGTTCACATTAGTTGCATTTCATTTTTAAGTGAAAAATGTGTTCTTCACTTAAGAATCAAAGGATAGTTTCATAAGTAATTCTATCATTTGATTGAGTGGTCAATCTCTTGCTCTGATAGTTAATAATAGAATGGATTTTAACTGTGAATAGAAGGGATACAGATAGTCTGAAATACTTCCAGTAGCTGGCCAGTTTTTGTGGTTGAATACACAGCATATTTTAATTAGGTTCTTCTTTTGACAACTCTTTTGTTGAAGGGAAGGAGTGAGTTTCCACCTGGTAAGTTCTGATAGATACAATTTATAATTGCAAATGGGAGATCATGCTGATCTTAAGTGGCGATGAAATCTTTGTGTAAATTTTTGTTTTTCATAGTTAAGGTGGAGTTTTCTCATATGCTGGACAGTTGTGGAAGTTCTCTTGCTTTCTTTATTCACATTTTGTACTTCCATATTATACAAATTGACATCAATTAGTTTCTCAGAAAGTCATTGTTACATGCTTATAGTTTGTTAAGTAAGTAAAATTGGCTATTCTTTGTCCTTTGTTATCTGTGCTTTTGCTATTCGTTTTTCCTTCCAGTTGAGCTAATGGGCTACCTTGAGTTAACCACAGGGATTCATCCCTTTAAATAGGAATACAATTTGACTTGTAGAAAGAGAGTAATTAGACCTAACTAGAGAGGAAACGAAAATGAAACAAAATCTTTCCCTAATTCTAAAACTCTTTCCTTGTGCATTCTCTTTACGCTGTAATTTTGCATAGGTTGATGACATAGAGAGGCCTCTTGTTTCGGAAGATTTGGATGTAGTTGAAAGCCAGGTCTGTGAGTCTTCAAGTTACTCCGTTGAGGGGGCTGGACGTCGAACTCAGGCAGGATATGTCGCACCCGATCTCTAACAGAGTAACACATAAACAAAGGCTTCTGTCAACATCTCCCCAGCTGACACATAGTACTGAACAGCTCCCACTTGACATTTTTATTATTTCCGTGTCAACATAAATTGCATCTAACTCTTTGAGACAAGTGAAATTTCTCTTTTTGCGGTACAGATCGATAGCTTTATTCTTGACATTCCAAATACCGCGGAAGATGCTTTGGTTGGTCAGACGCTTAAGCATCCATCTGCAATCAATAAGTTAGCTAAAGAAAAGGAAGATGTGTATAGCCCAATACATGTAGAGGTGGACATTTCCAAAGAGTTTGTTCCAAAATATCTCCAAATCAAAGTAATTTTCTCCTTCAGGGTTGTAAAAGTTGTAATGTTCTTTTGTATCTTTCTTTGGCAGAATTCGTAAAACATGTCATCATATTTTTCTTTTAGAAGTGCAGGAAGCATTCTCATGCTGGAGGCAATCTCAGGACCTTCTCGTGGTCTTCAATATTCCATACAATCAACAGATACATCAAGGCTTCCGGTGACCATTGGAAGAGTTTCACCTATTGGCATATTGTTGAAGGACTCAGAGGTTTCAGGCAAGCATGCAATGATAAATTGGAATGTAAACGTAAGCTTAGAACCTAAATACAAGACCTAGTGAATTATGATTTGTTCTTCCTGTCATTGACTACCTATTGTTGCAGAAGTTGAATTGGGAACTGGTTGACCTGGGTAGCCTGAATGGCACGCTCTTGAATTCCCAGGCAGTCCACCACCCATCTGGAAGCAGACACCGGGGTAACCCAGTTGAGCTCTCAAATGGAGATATAATAACTTTTGGCACAACTTCAAAGATTCTTGTAAGTTGATAATGGTTTCATCATTGAGTGATGTACGTTTCCATAGCCGTTGCACTTTTCTGGGATAGTAGATGCACTTTAGCTTATTGATTTGTCAGAGCAGTCATGTTAGAATTTCATTCACATATGCTGAGCTACTCATGGAAGCCAGCTTTGATTAGGTAGTTTAATCATTGGGGGCATCTTTTCATTTGGGCACCAGGTGGTTATTAGAATCTTGATTATCTGATGTTGGTATGAAGTTTCATTGAATATGAACTAGTAAAATGTCTTCTTCTCTTCTTTTCTTTTCTTTTATCTTTAATTATCTCTTATCTCAGACACCTTGTCATGCACATCATATCCAAGTATTCTAACCACATTAGTTAGTCAGACACTTGACACTACCAGATTAGAGGATGTGTTCCTGATGGTTATATAGTTCTCATACTGGAACTACATCAAAGACGCTCTTTTTTTCTTTGTTTACCTTAAGTTGTCCTCCTTTAGTCTACCATCAATCTATGCCACGTCCAGATTAGAAAATATTACCATTGCCTATTTTATCCATTCCAGTAAGGATACACATCCATTTTGAAATTCTGTTACACAGATCTTACAAACATTTTGACCCTTAACATCCTAACACTTGGTGGCTGTTTGAATCTATTTATTCAGATTGAATTATAATGAGAAATTATAATGAGGTGAAATGAGTGGTGTAGATTTAATGAAAGTTTAAAATTTGTGGTTATAAATGAGCAGTTGTCAAATAGTGGTAGGTGGGATTATAATGTGTTTGAATAGAGAGAATCAAACACCTCCTTGGTCTTATAAAAGCGTATAAAATCAAATCCAATTCATGTGATCTCTTTGATTCAAGAATAATGATCAATATAATTTCTCTTGTATATTAAGCAATTTTTGCTCAGAGGTTTCACCTTTTTTGCACTTTTATTTGTTGTTACAGGTCCGGATATCTGCTCAAACAGAGAACCAGATGCCATTTGGAATTGGGATAGCATCGAGATCCCATGGCCATGCGCCGGGGAGCAAAAAAGTTGCCCATGGAAGATGTCTGTTATTACCAGTGGCCTCTTCCTGGAACTGACCAGGTTCCCAAGTTGAATTTTGTTTATTCATTTTGGTGCTTGCTTGAATTGCTATTAAAGTTATTTAGCTATTGCATTTTAGTTTGGGTTGTTCGGCATATGCGATGGACATGGTGGAGTGGACGCTGCCACATCTGTTAGCAAGTTAGTTGCTTATTTCCCTGATTCACTTGAATTGCATCTTAACCTCTCTCCATTAGTTAGCAAGTTATAAATAAGTTTGTATTAACATACTTCTTTTTCTTTTTTCATAACATGCTATGTCTCATACGGACCTTTTTTTAATTCACATTTCCTATGAAATTGCAGCAGTTAAACTTTAGTTGCTACAAACAGAAGCATATCGTGGTCCTAACATATTTATGCTTCATTTTAATTCTTTGAATTTTTCTATTGATGTTGAATGTTTAATATTTTTTGGTGTGCCATAACAATCATCCCCTCAATTTTTGTGTTATTTACTCTCAACTCTTCTTTTATCCTAGAATCATGCCAGAAGTGATTTCTAGTATCCTGTCAGATTCATTCAGGAGAGAGAAGATTTTATCTCAGTGTGACGCATCTGATGTCCTTAGAGAAGCATTTTCTCAAACAGAAGCAAGCATTAATCATCATTATGAGGTTTGCATTTTAAAATTTCTTGAGTTGGTCTATGTTTCTCTTTAGTTTTCTACAGTGATGTGAGTGGATAACTATCATTTCCGATTTCAGTGTCATGGTGGTGAGATAAATCTTTTCGGCCATCTATTTAATACATTTCCAGCATCTTTTCTGCCCAGCCTGTGGTTAAGTGGCATGGTCCTGCTACCTTTTTAAGATGGGGTTGATGAACATAAAAAATTGGGATACACTAATTACGGTTTGGATGTGTGCAATTTCTATTGACTTTCAAAGTAAAAAATTGAAGTATAGAAACATTTCTCTCGCCCCCTATTTGTTTATTATTTTTTATGTTAGTAACATAATATGATCATTCTATAGTTCTCCCCTAAGTGCTAGAAAATTTTTTGTATGATCATTACACTGAGTAATATCTTCATCTATCCAAATTATGAGAGAATAAAAAATATTTTGTGCTTGCAAGTCAGAGTAGTTTGGCATTTTTGTTTCATGGGAGAACAAAATTGGTATTCAGTTTTTAGTTTCCTATTATCTTTCTTGTGGTACTTACATTACAAAGATGTCAAATGTCATGTACTAATTGAAATATTTCAGGGTTGTACGGCAACAGTGCTTCTGGTTTGGGCTGATGGTCATGAAAAATTCTTTGCGCAATGTGCAAATGTCGGAGACTCAGCTTGTGTTGTAAAGTACGTGCTGATGTTTATCATTCGTATGCTTACCTGCACAATAATTAAAAATTATATTAGATTTAGGTTGAGCTGGGTATTTCTATTGTATTTCATATATGCGCCAGTGTTCTCATTCCTCAGTACTAGTACTTAATTCAAAATATAGGTCAAAATGACTAGTTAGTTGATACGTCCTTTGTTATTAATTCTGGCAAGTACTTGGTTCAACTATATGCTTGCAGTATTGAAGGGAAGCAGATAAAGATGACAGAAGACCATAGAATAGTCAGTTACTCGGAAAGACTCCGTTTTCAAGAACTGGGAGAGCCCCTAAAAGATGGGGAATCTCGAATATGCGGTGATTAAAGATCAGATTTCTTTTGTCCTTGTATTTTCATGAATGTCAATTATCTACTAACTGCACATTTTGTTTCCTTATAGGTATAAACCTTGCTAGGATGCTTGGTGACAAATTTCTGAAGCAGCAGGATGCACGATTCAGTTCAGAACCTTATATAAGTGAAGCTGTATCTATACGCCGAGCAAGCAGTGGCTTCGCAATATTAGCTAGGTGATTTTTTTTTTTAAATGCCTCAGCTTCTTGCTGAAACGTAAATCATTTTTTTATTTCTAGCCTCTTGCTTTGGTTTATGCTCCTGATATATGGAGGTACCTTAAATAGTTTCTGAATTTCAAATGAAATTAATTCACTAGTTGAACTTTTGGCCAATTAAGACATGAAGCTGCTGTTCTTTTAAAGGAGAAGTCAACAGTTCATGTTAGTTTGGTCAAACTGGCATGAAGAGTAACACGGTGGAACTGATATTCTGTATCTATAGTTTATATTGGAGTTGGTGGCAACTTTTTGGTATTTGTTGATGATATATCAGTATTTGATAGATTTGTTTGTTTCTGGATGGTATGATAAGGTTCAAAATGGACATTTTGTGCATGTCATACATGAAAATTTTCTAATACCAGCTGCTGATTTCTTTGTGGTACCAACCGCATGATGCGGCCCAATAGAAAATCAATGTGTGCCCAACTACTGCCACATGTCCCCCTTCCCATTCCACCTCCTCATCTACTGGTCAGCGGACTGAGATTAAAGCTTTGTCATCATACATTAGTGGAGGCTAAACGGGATTATGCATGAGGTTTTCTGGAAATGTACTAGTACTTTTGTAGGCTATATTAAAATTTGACTTTTTTTGCTGCTGTTATCTAGCTTATTTTAGATGGTCAAAACTCAGAAGTGATCCTGCATTAGTATCATGAGAGGCCCCCAGAGTTCGTGTCCGTATGCAGGCATTTCTGAGAGGCATTGAATGGATGCTTATGCTTTTATAATAGGGCATGCTAATAGTGTATCTCGTCTCTCAATGTAGTGATGGCTTCTGGGATGTTGTTAATGTGAAGAAGGCGGTGCAGCTTGTGCAACAAGTAATTGCTGCTAAATATCATTGTTGGGTACGTGCGTGCATTGATTCAGTTGATCTTATTCTCACTTCATATTTTGTTATTTACAGACAATGGAGCGGAACGTCATGGAACAGATCGGAAGAGCGTCGTGTAGAAAAGATAGCAAATTTTTTGTTGAGCGAGGCGCGATCCTTGCGTCTCAAGGATAATACCTCTATAATTTTCTTAGATTTCAGTGTCATCAATAGAATCAATACTTGTAAACTCGATGTGTAGGATGATGTCACTCACAGTTTATATATACAAATTTCATTTTATTTTCATTTCCAATTTGGCTCCGTGTGTTTGCTTTTAGTTTGGCAAACCATGTGGATACATCATGGCTCACAGTGCCAAAATGTGGAAGGGCTATCCTTGATGAGAGCCAGATTCATGCCCGGCAAGAGCCTGCTATGGGCGCCATGGCACAATGCACATGATTCGTGTCAGGCACGAGGTTACTACGGGGGCTATGGCACGCACACGAGGGTGCTATGACGCCCAATGCAGATCTCACAAAAAAAAAAAAAATTGCTTTGTTTATGTCTTGGATATTGATCACACGAAACTTGCATCCATTGTGCAATTCAATACATTGTCGGTTGTTGGACATTGTCTTTCAAATTATGACTTATGCTCGGGATAGATAGTCCAAGCTTCGCACATAGACTTGTAACTTCCCTCAATACATTTTACTTGACATTCGCCACGTACAATGTGTTGGCGTACATCAATGTAGATTGGATTTTGGTTATGTAAACAAATAAGAGTAGAATTCCTGATTTTTATTTGAGTACAAATTTTTCTTTCATTTTTCATATATGTAGTCATCAACAGTGTCCCTTAGAGCATCTCTGATGCAAATGTGAAGTCTAAAAATGATGTAGATGATAGATATAGACATATAAAATGTACACATTTCAATTTTCTCTCTCCTCTCTCTTCTTTCTTACCCTTTTGTTTCTTCATATTCCATATTTCCTTCACAATGTTTTCGACACTTTTTACTATTAAACATTGTCAAAGACATTGTGGAGAGAAAATGGAAAATAAAGAGAGAAAAGAGTAAGAAAAAAGAGAAAGGAGGGATAGAGCGGGTATTGAAATTTGTGTATTTAAAGAGAGACAGAGAGAGAATTGAAATTTGTGTATTTTATTTTATGTGTCTATATGTCTCCTCCTCGTCATTATAAGGCTACACATTTACATGGGAGATGCTCTTAGAAGCATGTTGACAGCCAATCATAATTAGATCATAATTTAAATCAATTATAATTGTCTCCGTCCCGATATAGAAAATCTAAAGTTATGGGACTAATTCGAAACAAAATAAGATTAACTGTCTAACATAAACTGTTTGTGAAAATTGAGTGACCGCTAGTGTATTATAAGTTATAACCGCGGTTGGTGTCTCCTCTTTAAAACCCTAAACCCGGTAAAAACCAAGCCGAACAATGGGGAAGAAGAAAAGGCGAGAAGTTGAAGAAGAAATCTACAGCCAAGCACAAAGTCATGTGTCCATTACAAATGGAGATTCTGGATCTCATGTGAAGCAGAAAAAGAAGAAGAGAAACCGAGAAAGAGATAAGGGACGGAAAAACGACATCTTGTCATCACAAAATGAAATGCCCACCGTAAGCATTGCTGTTGCTGGGTCCATTATCGATAACGCTCAGTCTCTTGAACTTGCGACGCGGGTATTTTTTTACATGCGCTATAGTAGTTGTTGCAGCTGCTGCTGTTGTTTACCCTTTTTTTTTGTGTGGTGGGTGGGGGGGAGAAATGGAATGTGACTATTGAATATTGTATTTGTGTATGCTTTGTGGATTGTTTCAATAGGACTATATTGTGAAGAAGAATGAAACTTTGAATCAAATTGTTTTGAAGGTTTTGGGTTCTTGCCCCGCTCGAAAAAAAATGGTGTCCTTTTTCCAAGCGGGAGGATTTCCTGTCTATGAACTGTTTGATAATTGGATAACGTAAGCAAAAGAATCATTTAATTATGATTACGAGTTTTGAAGGTCCTTTAATTTTCTAACTTGAAAGCCTTCTTAAAGAGGTTTTTATTGGTGGTGGTAGTACGGGCGGGGCTTTAGTTATTATAAAATATGCTGGATGGGCATTTGCAATATGAAATAATGCTAATTTTTTCAGCTTTTACTTTGTGGTGAGTTTTCCACATGGGTTTGAATTGTCGTGTAACAGTTTTCTATGCTTTTTGTCTTTAGATTATACAGGAGTTCTTTGTTTATTGATCTCTGCTCATGTTCAATTTGATTTTTTTGCCCCAACAGTTGGCTGGTCAGGTTGCTCGTGCTGCTACCATTTTTCGAATTGACGAGGTTCTCATTGTTATAGTAACTTCTTCTAATAAGCTTTTATTCTTGGAGAGTATAATCTTTATTGGTATTTGTTACTCTTTCACGATATTAACGCGATAGTTAAGGGGGCATGTATTTACCTGGATCCGTATGGCATTCTATGAGTAGACTAATGAATTGTGTGGATTTTAGATATTGGATTTGCTTGGAAATTTTGCTTTTCGATGGAAGAAGTTTACTTAAAAAGAATGAAAAACTAAATATGCCTTAGAGGCACCGCGCTAGCACAGCTTCTTTAATATCCAGATTCTCATGATTTAATGGAATTCACAGAAAGAAAATGTTAAAGAGCAGTGGTTACCCTTTATGAAGTAATAATCCTTTATATAATTGTTGTGGCGATTCTTATGCTGAATGATAAATACAACTTCAATATGTAGATGATTCTTAATGTTTGAACCTATAATTGGGAAACTTAGCTTCTACTATCGTTTAGTTGTGAGTTCTAATCTGATATGTCGGTTAATCTGACTAACCCTGTGGGTAAATTTGTTAAAAGAAAGGACTTGTTCTAAATTTGTTGAATAATTGCAATCCATTTTCAGTTACCAGGTAGAGTGATTAGGACAATTGGTTGCAACCCATTTTAGACTTCCCCTCCTAGCTTAACATGCAATTTTCACTACTAAATAATTATTAATTAATATAGTAAACTAGCAAGATGAAATTATTCCCATAATCATGGTTTCAGAAGTTTGGGGTGTTGCGAGAGTCATCTCGTGTCATGTTTAGACTCTAGAGAGCATATATGTAATTAGCTGCTGAATTTGTTTAATGCCATCTAAACTTAGACAGGTGGTTTTCTGGCTACACTAGTTGGGGGTTTGGGAGTGTTGGTGTGGCAGTACTCTTATCATGTTAAGCTTAGTATATTTTTCTGATTTCTTAAACAGGTGATTGTATTTGACAACAAGAGTACATCTGAGGACAATTTTACCAATATGATAGAAAGTAACTCAGATGAGGAAGAGACTGGTGCTGCTTTTCTTATAAGAATCTTGAGTTATCTTGAGACACCACAGTATCTTAGGAAGGGTCTTTTTCCTATGCATAACAGTTTAAGATTTGTGGTACGAACTTGATAATTTTTACATTATCGGGAAAAAAACAACATATTTGTTTTGACAGTCAATTTATTCCTGTTTTCTTCCCTTTTTTCTGCAGGGTGTATTGCCCCCGCTCGATGCCCCACACCATTTGCGTAAGCATGAATGGGCTTCATACAGGGAAGGTAGCACCGCAAACCTCTTGCTCGTTGAGCTACTTAATGCTCTATATATAAAATGGTTTATAGTTTTGACAAGCTTTTGTTTATTATTATTACGTTACTTTTGTTACAATACTTCCTTTGGATTATTTTATTGGTTCATGTTAAGACCTAGGCTTCACAGTGGTTTGAGTCTTGCGCCTCTGAGATGTCCCCCTAATTGGATAAGCCTTTTTATATATTAGAGGTCCATTTTCAATGTTACTTTTAAGGGAAAGAATTGAAATGCCTGGCTTGGGTGGTGCAATCTGTTTGGCATCTTAGACTTGGTCGCTGAACTTTATGTTCCGGTTGATTTTTTGAATTATAAGTGCCATGTCTTCCAAAGCCTGTGGGAGATTTGGCAAGAATTAGGGGATGGTGGTCTGCCTTGTCTGTGTTTATGTTTTCGCATGCACCTTCATGCCCGCGCTCACAGAAACACGTATTCATGTGATACTCTTTTTTCTTTCTTTTTTTTTTTTTTTTCCCTTTATTCTTCTTTAAAGCGATTCATTTAATTTTTATTCAATCTTGTGCATGTGAGTTTATATACATTCAACTCGGTACACAGTTTAGAAACATAATGGCTTATGCGTTAGCCTTGATCACTGAACATCAACAATATTCATGTCATGGATACCACCAAATCTGCGCCTAGAATAAAATGCTAATGTGAGTGCTTTTAATTATTCATATTATTATGGAAGCAAAGTCTAGGCACATGATGGTTTACACTTGATCGCGGAACTTCAGGTAAGTTTCATGTCGACAATACTTTTGCTGATGCCTCAGACTTTGCTTCTTAGGAATTCAACCACCTTTGTATTTTTAATAGGAAGTTAAATTTCTTTCATATATACAGATGTATTTTGGCATTATTTGCATTAATGGCTATAGTTAGACGAACCCAGTTTGATAGCATTGTTATATCAACTCAATGAGAGGGAATTCTCTGGTAAAAATACCCAGAGTCTGTTTCTAGGTACAAAAGGTGTTTCTGAATGTTTATCTCTTATGTTTTAAAATGACCAGACTTCAATTGATTTTTACCGGTGTTTATTCATGGAGAACTTGTTATTGATTTTACTTCATAGTGGTTCTACCATGTTAACATGAAAAATTACTGACAAGCATCTTTGCATGAGTTTGTTTGAACAGATGCATTTTATTTTATTATAATCTAAAAAATATTTACTAATAAATAGGTTTCAAAGCAGGTAACTGGAACAGACGTGAACTCTTCCGATCTTTATTTTTCAAGGTATTACACTGAAAAATCAAGATCAAGGTTCTGCTGGGACGCTTGTCGATGTAGGGCTTAGCAAGGTTGGTTTTTTTGCCACCTTATCTATGCAATATGACAGTACATGTAGGGATGGTGTTGTCTAGAAGTTCCATTGATTCTATTTTATTAATTTTTGGCAATGTACAAGTATCGTGTGTGAAAATCTTAAGCTTAAGCTTTGTACTGTAGCTGATCATTTGGAATTGTTAAGAAAGCAAGCAAATGATCTGACTTAATATTAACAGTACCTAGTAAACTGTTGGCATTAGAGTCTTTCAAAATAAACATGTCTCTAATATACAAGTGGAACATACAAAGATATGCTACAAAAAATTAGGAATAAGCTATGTGATATTGTACCAGTTAGCAATTGGTAAAAGCAGGCAAAGGATCTTATTTCAATTTTTACACGAGTTAAGGATACCGTTTAGTTCCCCAGTATATTAGAATGACCTTGACCTGAAATATCAAGCAGATTATTTGATTTGAATTGCTTAAAAAAAAATGCCATATCGAGCAGAATTATATGATTGATCAAGTCATTGAGCCCGGAAGAAGAGTAACAGTGGCTATGGGAACAAATCGTAATGTAGATGCAGGTCAGTTGACTAGCTTTACATTGATGACAGCATGTAAGAGGAATGGCCTATCCAAATTCATATATTAATTTTCAGGTGTACCAAGGCAAATTGTTCCATCTTCCAGGCCTAGGGAAGAGGGGGTGTACTGGGGATATCAAGTACGATATGCTTCGAACATCAGTTCTGTATTCAAGAACTGCCCGTACAAGGTTTTGTATTCTTTTCTGCACTTCCTTTTTTCTGTTTCCTCTTTTTTCTTTCCCTGCTATTTTTTTTTTCTTCACTTGTTGCTCTATTTGAAGGTATAACATGTTACATTTAATCACAAAGATCTGCCCATCTTACCTGCACCTTTATTTAGCCATGGCCATTAACTTCTTATGACTTCATTGGTAGGAAGGCTATGATTATCGGATAGGCACTTCGGAACACGGTTTAGTAATGACGTCTTCAGAACTGACTCTGCCACCATTCAAGTGCGTTCTTATACTCAGTAGATGCATAATTATTTTGCATGTAAAGCTACCTCATTTTTCTCAAAATGTTTGTTATTCCCAAGTTCAACATGACATCATTTTTGAGTGGAAAATTTTTAGAAACATCCCCACATATGTGGCATGATGAATGCACGCGATCTTGTATTTCAAATGAAGTAGTTATTTTGCATGTAAAGCTACCTCATTTTTCTCAAGATGTTTGTTATTTCCAAGTTCAACATGACATCATTTTGAGTGGAAAATTTTTAGACACTTCCCAAAAGTTTTGTTTAAAAACTTCCTACCGATGTGGCATGCATGGATGCAGGGCGCATATATTTCAAATCCAAGCCATATGTATTTTAATTCCAATGGATACATGACACATGGGTGGGAAGTTCTTTAACAAAATTTCCGGGAAGTTTTTGAAAGAGACTCCATTTTGAATATATTATTATATCCTGATTTTGTTGATTAAAAATATTATGATATTTAGGCATCTTTTAATTGCTTTTGGTGGACTTGCGGGGTTGGAGGAATGTATCGAAGAAGACAATAATTTTAAGGTAATGTATGCGGGGAGCTTTTATCATGGCTTTGGTTATGTTGCATTCAACTTGTTCTCTGTTTTTATGTTCACGGTGATTTCAAGTTTTTAACCAACCTAGCAGAAGAGTCTCTGCATCTAATGAACTGAGGAACATCATTAGGGATTTGGAACCAGATTTTACTTGCATCTGACCTTTACAATGTAAATAGATTTGGGTAGACCTCATGTTTGCGGTTTACAGGGGAAAAATGTGCGCGAGGCATTCAACTTATATTTGAACACGTGCCCACATCAAGGAAGCAGAACAATTCGGACAGAGGTGCATTTTTCGGTTTTCTCATCTTAATTCATCCAATGGGAAAGCTTTCCTCTACTAAATATATACTCACACAAATTCTTGTACTTCTACAAACAGGAAGCAATCTTCATATCGCTTCAGTATTTTCAGGAGCCTATCAACCGTGTTTCCTGCAAATATGGAAATTGAATAGCACATTGATTAAATGGCGTTGCCGCCGTTAACTTGAGGATTCAGCAAAGATGGGAAGGTGTTGAGATCCCAAAACAAATGCTTTGAATCTTGAGTATGTGTTGAGTTGTCAGTTATGCATTGCCTGCCTTCCCATTTCTAGTCTTTTTAGTACTTTAGGACGGAAAACTCGGACAATTCTCAGTACTAGGGGGGAAGTAAGCCTTGGTTGAAGGACGTGCTACATCTCCAAAATAGACATTGTCTAAATATTTTCTTTTCCAATACTTTTTGTCTTGAACCATGTTATTATCTCCATGTTGTGGCATTCACGTTAATGATTGAAAAGGACGCTGGTTATTATAGTAATGTCAATACATACATATATATATTTTTTTTTTTTTTGACAATTATAGTAATGTCAATTTATTGTTATAATAAATGTTTTTCCCCCGCTTATGCGCAACAGTTTCTTTAGTGTTCCATAATATGTTCTTTCCAGCACAAACTTTCGTAACCATTTTATTCCAGAAGAAGAACGATCATTGATCAGCACAAAGGACAAAGAGCAAGAGAAGCAGCAAGAATGTTCATCGCTGTGAAATGAAAGAAGCCAATCGCTTTATCAGATTCTTTGCTTTCTCTGTTTCCGGAGCGAAGAGTTGGAAACAGTGACCTTCTCCTTCAACCATCAACATCTCCACTTCACCCTTCCATCCACTCTTCTTCACACTCTCAACATAATGAATCCCTCTCGGTGTTAATGGATCCTTCTCCGCTAAAGTAACCAGCAATCTCGAAGTCGTCAGACCCGACAAGCTAGGAGCATTCTCGGCGAATGGATTCACCAGTGGACTGTCAATCCCGCCGGGAACAGATGGATAAAGAAACAACCAAAGCTTGGCCGCAATGTCCTGCTCCACTTGTTCCTCTGTTTCTGATTCTCCAACCGGTTTTGATCCCCAGAAATAAGGATGGGAGAGAAATCCACCCAAGATTTTCACATCCCCCGGCAATGACTCTTGACCGGAACGGATCAGCATGTTATGCACTATGTTTGCGCCGGAACTATCGCCGCCTAAATAGATTCTGCTGAAATCAGCATGTTCAATCAGCCATGGATCCTTTTTGAAGGAAGGATGTTCTTCAAGAACATGTGAAGCGACCCAATTCAGGGCAGCCCAGGAATCTTCATACGCCGCCGGCAAAGGGTCCTCGGGGGCGAGCCTGTACTTGACAGAAATGATAAGGGCCTTGGCTTCGTCGGCCAAGAGGTTCATGTAGCGGTGGTCGAGGAAGGAGAAGGCAGAATCGATGCAGAATCCACCGCCGTGGTAATAAACCAGGAGCGGGAGTTTTTGGGTGGTGGGTTGTTGGGTCAGGTTGGGGAGGTAGAGCCGGGCTTGAATCACCGGCGAAATGTTTATGTCCTTGGAGAATACGCCAGTGGCAGGGTCACTGTCCGGCGACGGGGGGACGTTGGGTGAGCCGAAGAGCCTCTCTACGGTGCCGTCTTTGTAGACTTTAAGCACCGGAGAGAGGTCGGTGAGCACCTCTTTGGTGGAGTCGGAAGCCGTTGATGAGAAGTATTCTTTGGGAAGAGAGAAATCAGAAGACATGTTTCTTTCCAATAGATATTGATGCTCTGGTACCCATAACAATCTCTGAATACGCAGTTACATAGAGAAATTTGTCAAGGTTGGCAGGCCACAAATTTTCTCAAAGGAAGCAAATATGGTCATTTGATTGATAAATATACCGACAAGAAGTCCACACGATTTTATTATTTCATTGAATATAATAGATTATCATCATGAATTTAATAAAGCAACAAATGTCTGATACTGTTTTGATTAAAATGGCAAGTAGATGCTGTGGTTTAATACGACTCTACAAATTACATTAACGATTAATATTATATTATATAGTATTTAGCAATTTTTTTAAGGAAATAAATTAGTTTGTAGCCGAAACGTTTTAAGAGCGATGGTATTTTAGAGCATTTTCCATTTTTAGTAGATGTTTGTAATTTTAGCTCACTACGATATATTGTGAACGTTAGTGCTCGCCCATGGACGTCTACGTGAGCAACAATGTGAGTGTTGATGAATGTTAAGTTGCATGTTTAGGTGTTAAAATTTTTAACTATTGTTTGGTTATTATGTCGAGCAAGTTAAATTTTGGCATTATAGTCCAACCCAAATATTAATATTAATATTAATTCAGTCCCTTGATGAAGGGTTTGGTTCACCTCCGCTTATGCTTAAAGCAAAATTAATTTAACGGTCAGCATGTATTAAATATTTTTTTCCAAAACAATAATGCTACTCCATTTGTGTATCATTTAAATTTGTAAAAAGGTTTTTGGTCGAAATGGGGATTAAACGGAGGATGAACGGTATCCCGACCCGAAATAAATGGAGAAAGGGTGGGGATAGATACAGGGATTTCTAAACGGGATGGGTATAGAGGTCTCCGACCTGTATCGGCGCCCAGTGCCATTACTAAATAATAGTAGTAAAGTGTCTATTAGAATTATAAATTTGACTTGTAGATAATTGACCATTATTAATAATAGAATAAAGACAAGATCAACAACCATTCTCCCATTTGAACAATATAAGCATTTAACTATCTACGTGTCACAATAATGCAGTCTATCACGGTATTTACTAGGTTTGGACGTTCAGGTTTTGGGTTTGGGTATTGAATTGATCAAGCTCAGACCAAATATTTCAGTTCGTATTTCAATTCGGGTTTAGTCTTGAAAACGGCAAGCCTGTTAGGGTTCGGTCTCAGTTTGAGCTTGAGTAACACTTCAGGTTTTATTCGGGTTTTTCAAGTATCTAGCGCCTATTATATGAAAACATAAACGGGAAAAAAACACTTAAATAGGTAAGAATAACAAAAAAAATTAAAGTATATGTAATACACTTAAATGAAAATAATAATGATTTGATACTAATGTAATGAAGTTAACAATTAGACACTAGCATTTAACTAGTTGACTTATTTATATTCTAATTTTATAGTTTTACCATAAACTTGCATTATTGTCCAGTAATTAATTAAAAACAATTTATCTTGTACAAATCACATAGCGTATATGTAAAATTCTCATAGAAAAAGACAAATTCACATCTCTTGCACAGATCTAGAGTTTTGTTTTGTGTGTGAAGGAAATGAGTGTAATGAAGATGTGATTGTGAAATGAAGGAGATTGTTTTGTGGATTCAGATAGAATTTATTAGAAAATTGAATTTAAAAATTTTAGGAGTAAAAAAAAAAAAGAAGTTTTTTTTGGGCTTTTTGGGTTTTAACTAAAACCCGAAGCTTTTCCAAACCCGTTTGGTTTCGGGGTCAGGCACCCAAAACCCGAAAAAATTTTCTCACTACCTGATCAGATTCAAGTAGATTCGGGCCGGTTTCAAGTAACCTATCCGGGCTTGGAATTTTTTCGCCCAAGCCTAATTTGTACCCGTATAAATACCTCTGTATAGTTATAATCAGTGAAAAAATCTTGACATAGAGTATCCAATGTATTAAATGTCAATAAGGGACTGACCCAATATTTTCTATAGGACTGAACTAGATCTAAAGAAAAAATAATTAGGAGCTGCCGCCGAAATTTTTTTACCATACCATAAATTGTTGGAAATGAAATTACAATAGAAATGTTAGAGCACATAAAAATATAAAAAAATTTTGACACAGTCTCCTTTATAAATTAACTTAATCAAACTTAAAATATAACAATATTCCCCATTTTGGTCTATATATATATATATATATTTTCCAACTTTTCCTTTTCTTTGCCTAAGCCCCAAACACGTGACTTAGCAAATTCCTCAATTTATTCTTGTAGTTATTGAAAATCAATAGAGGTTCGAGTGCCCGACTATCCGACAAAGAGAAAAGAAAAGGAAAAGAAAAGAAAGAAGAAAAGGTCAAGCTTACTGTCTAAACTCTGAATGTCATATTGCTCCTAGTTACCGATATAGAACTTCAAAATCTATGTCGAAATTGAACTGTAAAATTAGGATTTTTTTTCTAGAGTTCTTCAATATTCACGTTAGTCCTTCGTCTTATTTTATCTTTTTTTAAAAAAAAAATTGTTTTATTTTGTATTTCTAAAAATTGGTTCATGTTTTTACATGTTTTGGGCAAGGAAATGTTAGATTTTAGTGTAGGGTTAGCTGAAGAACTTAAAAAAAAAAAAAGAATAATAATAAAAATAAGTTTGAGTTTAGACTACTTAGAGCTCAGATTTGGTCTACTCGGTCTAATCCACTAGTTGGTCCGTCCCTGATGTCAATCCTCATAAGATTAATATTACAATGTCATTCAAAAATCTATTCAATGCACAATGTCAAGGAGAATTTTTTCCATTGTGGATCAATGGAGTCGAGAGGAGAGAGTAGTTGTATAATATTGATTGAGGATAAGGAGAGAGGAGTGAGAATTTGCAGAATATTTAATATCATGAATGTAATACAGACAGTAGATATTTGAGATTTGATAGTGTTGTTAATAGTTGGTAGTTTACCTAAACTCCATCTCAGTATTATATTACTATTGTCTTGGAGTCATTTTAACGTCACACTGGACACTTGACATCTCTAAAGTGGTATGACTTTTGAGTTTTTTATGGATATATATCTATCAATAAGGAATTAAGTCTGTTTTATGTCAAAAGTTTGTTAGTATGATCTTTTTCAATATTTTATTTTTTATTGCGGTAACTCTTGTAGTATTTTAAAATTTTCATTTTTTCTAAATTTTTTATTCCCTACTGCCTCATCCATTTAGTAATTAATATATAATGATCATTATTTAATCTTTTAAATTATAGATAAATTTGATTATCCAATTCTCCCCAGATAAATAATTTTCAATATACTTGAAACTTGTAGTTTATAATTAATAGAAATCAAACATATATATTTTTAGTTTAAATTAATTTAAAAATTATGATTGTACTTTTTTTTTTTTAATTTCCATAGTATGAATATTAATAATTATGACTACTTTTCATTAAATATATATATATATGACTATTTTTATTTATTATTTATTTATATTATTTTCATGTTGTATGAATTTATTGGTTTCGAATAAAAAATATTTTTAGAGTACATGATATCATTCAACAACAATTGTTTCGTATAATGTCATTTATTTAAATTAGTATTTATTTATATTAACGATTAACGATAACAATCGAGTTAAAATTTATTGTAAATTATAATTGCTTTAATATAATAAGAACAAATTTATATTATTATTTGGTTAATGTAACCTTATAAAAAAAATTTATAAGATTTCATATTATTTATTGTGCATTCTGGAGTGGGTAGTGAAAATATAGTTATAGTAGCAAGGAGGGGAGTTGGTGAACAAGATTGAAGAAAAATAATTGTGAGCCCCTCCCTTATTGTCCAACTTGATTCTTCTGTCGTCCATGTTGTGGCATTACATAATAATAATGACTGAGAAGGAGATCGGTTATAATAATGTCATAATTGATTGTTATATTGTATACTCCGTTTTTTACTTTTATATTAATACATCTAGGGACAGTGAGATGAATACACAGCGAGAGATTATTGGATAATTGATATTGGTCGTCTCACACTAAAACAATCCACATGTGATTATCTAATATTATCTTACCCTACATGCGTATGGTGAGCCAAACGTATTACGTGAGATTGACATAATATATTTACGGATAGTGTTATTATTCCTTGTTGAGTTACTTTTGTCTATGTATTTCAATTTAATATAAGTGTATTTTTGTCAATGTATTAAATAGTTATTTAATAACGAGTGATTAGACAAATTATTCAACAAGAGAATGTAACACGACCTTATACTTACACACAATTACTTTTTATGTGCCACAATTTTTTAGTGTAATGAAAGATAAATAATGTGGTTCATGGATGTGTTCTGTCCAATACCAAATGCTCACAATCATTTTATTCCCAGAAAAAGAATGATCGTAGATCAACACAGAGCAGAAAGAGCAAGAGAAGCAGCAAGAATGTTCGTCACTGTGAAATGAAAGAAGCCAAATGCTTTATCAGATTCTTTGCTTTCTCTGTTTCAGGATCGAAGATTTGGAAGCAATGATCTTCTCCTTCAACCATCACCATCTCCACTTCACCCTTCCATCCACTTTTCTTCACACTCTCCACATAATGAATCCCTCTGGGCGTCAATGGATCCTTCTCCGCTAAAGTAACCAGCAATTTCGAACCTGCCAGAGCTGACAAACTGGGGGCATTCTCGGCGAATGGATTCACCAGTGGACTGTCAATCCCGCCGGGAACAGATGGATAAATATACAACCAAAGCTTGTGGGCAATGCTCTGCTCCACTTGTTCCTCTGTTTCTGATTCTCCAATTGGTTTCGATCCCCAGAAATAAGGATGGGATAGAAATCCACCCAAGATTTTCACATCCCCAGGCAAAGATTCTTGGCCGGAACGGATCAGCATGTTATGCACTATGTTCGCGCCGGCGCTATCGCCGCCTAAATAGATTCTACTGAAATCAGCGTGTTCAAGCAGCCATGGATCCTTGTTGAAGGAAGGATGTTCCTCTGCAAGAACATGTGAAGCCACCCAATTTAGGGCAGCCCAGGAATCTTCATACGACGCCGGCATAGGGTGTTCGGGGGCGAGCCTGTATTCAACAGAAACGATAATGGCCTTAGCTTCGTCGGCTAAGAGGTTCGTGTAGCGGTGGTCAAGGAAGGAGAAGGCAGATTCAACGCAGAATCCTCCGCCGTGGTAATAAACTACAACTGGGAGTTTTTGGGCAGTGGGTTTTTGGGTCAGGTTGGGAAGGTGGAGCCGGGCTTGAATCACCGGCGAAATATTTATGTCTTTGGAGAATACGCCGGTGGCAGGGTCGCCGTCCGGCGAGGGAGGAAAGATGGGTGAGCCGAAGAGCCTCTCGAAGGTGCCGTCTTTGTAGACTTTGAGAATCGGAGAGAGGTCGGTAAGCACCTCTTTTGCGGAATCGGAAGCCATTGATGAGGAGTATTCTTGGGGAAAAGAGTACTCAGAAGACATGTTTCGAGTAGATAGTGATACTGGTACCCAATGAGTTTCTGGACTGAATATGCAGAGAGAGAGAGAGAGAGACTTGGCCTGGCAGGCCATAAATATTTTCTCAAAGGAGATATTTGAAAATCAATTTTTTCTTTGAACAATTATCAATTTTAAGTTTTAACATTGTTTATTTATTTGTCTTAAAAAAAACACTGTTTCAACTTAAATCAAAGTTAGGTCTAAATTTGTATCGACCTGACATTATTTCTTAACTTGTCTTTTTAAAAAAGTAAAAAGTGTAAAAGTAACTAATACACTAATGATATGTGGTAAAAATGTAAATTAAACTTGGTTTAAATTAATTTAAAAATAGTTGAAACACATTGAAAAATGTTAGATGAATGTTATGTGGCACATCTAGATGTTAAGTTTTTACTATTGTTTGGTTTATCATATTAAACAAAATTTTTGCATTGTAGTTGAATCCAAATATTAATACCAATCCCTTGAGAAAGGATTCAATTCTCTCACTATACAATCCATTTATAGTGGTAAAAAAGTTAATTCAATTGTCAATACGTATTCAAGGGGAAAAAGTGAACCTATGATGTTTCTTTTAATAAAGAGTAAAATATTTATTACAATTATAAATCTGATTTGTAGATAATGACATGATAAGTGGATTAACATTTTCATTGTGAAGCAAGCGTTAGAAGATAAACCGCATACTGAAAGAATGCAAACCAAATACTCTCTTCATCTTAAATATATAGTCTTACTTTCTTTTTTAGGTTGTCGTAAATATATAGTCATGTTGTAATTTGAAGAGTTCTTTTTTTGTCCTTTTACCAAAATAACATTATTTAATATAGTATTTAGTAATAACTATTAGTTTCATTAGATATGGGCATATTAGAAAAATCATTTTTAAAATTTGCTTTTACAATAAATTTTCTTAATACTTGTAAAAAAGCAAAGTGAACTGTATATTTGAAATAAGGAAAGTAACTAATACATAAGTGCTTGGACTACTCTTTGTTAACAAAATTAACCTTTTAAGAAGAGACTCTTGAGTCTTAGAGGAGATCATGATTAATAATAGAATAAAGAGTTTCGAAAAAAAGGGGGAAAATTAGGGAAAATACGGTTAATCAATTTAGAGTTTGAAATCTACGGTGAAACATGATTTAGGAAAATTAATATGTTAAAACTAACTTGTATACACTGTAATCCCATGTTCACTTGCTTCTATGTTCTATTGCCACATATATCATATTGAGACATGTTGCCTCGTCACACACATGGCCCATGTTTAAATTTTAACTAAAGTTATTGTTGTTATTGTTATTATTATTATTATAATATGTAACTTTTTAATTTAATAGTGACAAGAAATATGACTTTTTTATATATGACTTTTTAATTTAATGGTGACATGAAATGTGATTTTTTATATGCTGACTTTTTAATTTAGTAGTAACACAAAATGTGACTTTTTAATTCAATAATGATAGAAAATTTGACTTTTATATGTAACTTTTTAATTAGTATATTTTTTTCCTATATGTGATTTTTTTAACTCGATAGTGATATAAATGTAACTTTTTAATTAAATATAAATTTTTTATATTAAATGTAAAAAGTCACGGGCAAAATAGAAAAGTCACATAAATGAAAATTTTATATGTAACTTTTTAACTAAATGTGACCTTTTAATTAAATACCAAAATAAATGTGTCTTTTTAATTTAATAGTTGTACAAAATGCGATTTTTTAATTAAATATAAATTTTTTACATTAAATGTAAAAAGTCACACACAAAATGGAAAAGTCACATAAATATAAATTTTATATGTAATTCTTTAACCGAAACGTGACCGTTTTATTTAATAGTAAAGTAAATGTGATTTTTCTATATACGGCCTTTAAATCAAAGACAGTAATGCAGAATAAGATTTTATATGTGATTTTTATATGTGTGACTTTTTTTAACTCTATTATAATATAAATGTGACTTTTTAATAACAAATGTGAAAGTGACATTCAATTATAGAGTCACATATGAAATAGAAAAGCCACACACACACATTAAAAAGTCACATACTCTCTCTGTCCTATAAAGATAGTCCATTATGTAAGTTTATGTAGATTAAGGATTAGTAGATAATGTAGTTAGAACATTTAATTTTACTTTATTTTTTCATATATATCCTTGTGTCATCAATTATTTGAAATATTTTCAATGCATAGGTATTTGAATAACAATAATTAATTAGGGGCACATATGGAATGAAATATTAAATATATGTTTAATATTATAAGTGAACTTTTTTTTAGGACGGACGAAAATGAAATAGTAGACTATTTTTTTGAGACGGAGTGAGTATTATAAATATGATGGTGGGTGGATATTTATTTATTTATTTATTTATTTATTTATTATTATTATTATTATTATTATTTTGGTCAAAAGATACTTATTATTATACTACTAAAGCCTCAATCATTAATGGGGCCCCGTGTATCAATTGTGTGTCGGTAAATTGAGAGATAAGAAGGCGCAACACGTTAAATACAAATTTTTTATGACGTAGAATTGCGTACTATTTATTTATTTTTATTATTTTTTGATAAAGGGCAACCAGGGCAGGGGAGGGCAGGGGAGGGATAATAAGGGTGGGGAGGATGGGATTTGAACCCAAGACCTCAGACCTGGAATGCGAATACCTAATCACTAGAATACTTGTTCTAATCCTGAATTTTGTATTATTTTAGCACAATATGTTTTGAGCGTATTTTTCAAAAACTAAATTCTTTTTACAGTAATTTCCTAAATAACCCACTTTGAAATTTATTACAAGCCATAGGTCCACAACATGTCATCTTGTAGCCATAAGAGGGATAGCAAGACCCACATGCATGGCCTACCGTGACAGGAGAGGAGTTGTGAACGCTGATTTTTATTGAGTTAAACTCAATAGGAAAACTCGTTGGTGAACAACTATTTTAAATTAAATTAAATTTGGTTTAAAATTTTTAGCATTTGAGATTATTTAATCGGTTCATTTTTTTAAAAAAATAATTGTTTTCTTTTTTTTTTTTGAAAAAGATAATATAATAAAACGATATCACGTAATAAAACTTTAAATTAAAGTTAATTTAAACTGATTTAAGATAGGTGTCAAATACATTGATATTTAAGCTATTCCAAACTACTGAAATTTGATGTTACACAGAAGATTGTGAAGAAAATAAATAGAGAAATGCTATTTGTTCATATTTTATAGGCAAAATTTGTACATACCCATGTCCCCTCGTGTACTTGAATGTCGTTGATCTCATTCTCCTTGAAAGGAAAACTTTTAGGGTGGGCGTTTAAGTTCATGAGCGTGTGTACAAATTTTATATTACATACTTTATATATACAAATAGCACTTATCAATAAAGTGTAAGCCATATATCTTATCAAACTCAAAATTGGCTGTTTCTATTGTCCAATTTTGATTCTAAGATCAAACACGAAAATATGATTTATGTGTATAATAATTTTTAAATTTAGAGCTCATTCTAAGTAACTTTTAGAGCTTGTTTGATCATATTTATTTGAAGAATTTATAATGTTGAGAGATTCCGATCTCTCTCTTAAGTCGACTCAAGTGTGAAGTTGACCTTTTTTTCTGGGGTGCCACGCTGCTTGGGTTTTTTTTTTGGGGGGGCGTGGCATTAACTCATAAATTGACCTTTAGAAAAAGTGGACTCAAATGTGGAGTAGAGGAAGGGGGGAGGGAGGACATTAAGAGTCATGTTTTGGAGTTAGAGGGTGCATTCTGTTATGGAAACACCCTCTACCATGGAACTGAGGTTTATATATGAAATCATTATTGGTTTATTGGATTCATGTGAAAAAAACAAGGCTCTTGATCAAAATCCGATCATTAAACTCACAAATTAATTTTTAGAAAAAGTCAACTAATAGAGCAAACATTTTCATCACTCATTGACTCACAAATCGATTTTTCCAGAAAACAACTTACATATATGAAATTGATAAGCGAAAAAAAATAATGCATTTTTCCTCATGTCATTGACTCAAAGAAACTGGAAATGTTCAAGTATCAAGCGTCTAACACTGTTATAACACCAGATAGATAATGTGAGGTAATAGTAATTACTGATATAATTTGATAAGAGTATAATAATGTGCTATATTATATCACATTATTTGATATATTTACAAGACCAAACGTCTTGTAATATTCCCACTCCAAAAACTTAAACAGCAAGGCGTTCAACTTCACCAACCAAAGTCAAACTTCGCAGCCCATAAATGACACCAACCACAAAGTTCCCAAAAATATCTGCTTTGCACGAATATTATTTTCTTATAAATTACATCACGTACCAAAATTTGTAGTTTTACAATTATAAATAATATCTCATTGATGCTTAAGTTTACATCAAATGCTCAAGGTTGAATTAGAAATGACAACAGGACGGGTGGGGTCGAGTTTGCCTTTCCTACCTACCGCCCCATCAAGGCGTTAACAATTCCCTACACCCCACTTGCACTGGGGTGGGGAGAAAAAAAAATCCCCATTAAAGAATTTCTTTTCTTTTAATATTTTGCAACTTCGAAGAGTCATTTTCAAGATAGACGCTAAGCTGGTGGCTGATTCTATAAATTCTAGGAAGGATGATTTTTCTGATTTTGGTGCTATTATCCATGATTGTAAAGCTATCATTCATGAACATGGGGACTTTGCAGTCCGTTTTTTGAAAAGTGAAGCAAATGTCCCCGACTAATGAATTTGCTAAGCTTTCCATATCTCATATCTCATGCAATGTTTTAGAAAGCGTCAAACGTGAAAAAGCATTAAAACCAATCATCGAACTTAAACAGTGGGATTATAATTAGAATGATACAACATAAAATATTCTTTTACATAAAATATTAATCCGTTAATGGAGATTTGGAGAGAGATTTTCTTAAAAGGTGGCGACTTACGAAACCAGAAATAAAGATTGGGGATGAGATCTATTAAAGACTGAAAGTTTGAAAACATTAGGTTTAATTACCCTTATTTTATGAATTAATTTTTCAAATTATATCTACGCAATTCTCTTTCATTTATATTTCTTTTCCTTCATTCAATGGTATCTACCATGAAAAATTTTAGTACTCTAAGAGCAAGATTAATGTTGAGGGAAAAAAGTCAAGGGGAAAAAAGCCAAAGGGAAAAAACTAGGGGGAAAAAAACTATTTTCAAATAATGTGTAGGAGGAAAAACTTGGGGGAAAATATATTAAAAGATTTTGTTTATTTTTTTAAATTTTTTTACACATTACTTTGTCATTATTTTTTTGTCATACAATTTATATTCAAATTTTTACATAATATTATTTTTTTTAAATTTATTATATATTATTTTAAGGGATGAGAGAAATTTTCTCCTTTCATTCGGAAAGAATTTTGTAGGGGAAAGGAGATAAAAAGAGTTGTAGGATATGATATGATGATTGATATTAGTATCTTCCATATCTTTCAAAGATAAGGAAGGAGAAAAACAGATTTAAAGCAAAAGAAAAAATGGGAATCGACATAGAAGATAGAGAAGACAATAACAAATCACCGTAAAATCTCGGGTTAATTGGATGCTAATTGCTACATAAGGCTAATTAGAAGGAATTAAAATGCAAATCACCCTAAAATCTCGATTAATTGGAGGCCGCAAAAGGATAATGAGGAATTAAAAAATCAAATAAATTGGGAAAAGAAAAAAATAAAATAATTAACAAAGATGTATAAAAGACGGGAAAATATCGGTATAAAAGGTACCGAGACTTAAGTGTTTTTATTAAGTGCTTTTGTATAGAATACTAATAGTTTCTGTTAAGGAACCAATATAGTTATAAATTGTCAGAAATTAAAAACCTACATTGATTTTTTAGAACACGTTGGAAATTAAAGTAAATTCTCCGATCACGCCCGCATGATCGTTGTTTAAGGAATTTAGTTGAGACAAGAAAAAATAAAAGATGAAGAAAAATTTAACTGACTGTCATAATTTTCCACTATATGATTAAAGTCGCTATAACCATATAGAATTTTTACTCGTCAAACCAATCCCCCAAGTGTTACAAGAAAAATCTAGTAAGCTTTACCTCTTCTACAAATTTCTACTTTTTGCCCAACCCATAAAGAATTAAAGAAATCGCTAGAAGCTAGGCTATAATTTTTCTTCACAAGACTCTCTGACCCGACTCAAACGACACCGAAAAATCACCTTGAGCTTTACTACACCTAATTTTCTACCATTTAAACAAACTATAAAAAGTTACAGGAAAACTCTTCAATGTGCTAGCTCACCAATTTTTTCCTTAATCACTTGTACCACTTGTACATCAAAAAAGAGGAAAATATCTATATTTATAAGCTTCATTGACTTGAAAGATAAGAAAATTCCTTCTAAGATTTAGATTTATTTTCCTCCAAGAATTCCTAATTCTTTTTTTTTATTTAGGATTTTTTTACAACATATCCAACAGAACAACTCTCATACTTTTCACATTTGCCAAGTTTATTGTTATTTTTTAATCTGTTCATTCACCACATTTGTTGTGTGTTAGTGAATTAATGTTATTTGAATGCTTTTCTGAAATTTTTTAGTTTCATTAGGATTTTTGAAAATAGGCCGTGTAACAAGTATTTTTTAATTACTTATCCCATTTCATATTTTGCCTATCACAATTTCCTTTTTTTTTTTTTAAAAATGTGATGCCTATCACATCTCATATTTTGCCCCTCAATTTCTTTTTCTTTTTCTTTTTTTGTTGTGGGGCTGGGGCTGGGGGGTTTTGCCCCTCAATTTCTAGATTTATTAGATTTGAAGAATTATTCTTTTGTTGTGACTGAAACATCACTTCTTTCCGCAAACATCCAACAGATGTTTGCCAACATATTTTTAAACATCACTTTTTTTTACAACATATCCAACAGAACAACTCTCATACTTTACACATTTGCCAAGTTTATTGTTATTTTTTAATCTGTTCATTCACCACATTCATTGTGTGTTAGTGAATTAATGTTATTTGAATGCTTTTCTGAAATTTTTTAGTTTCATTAGGATTTTTGAAAATGGACCGTGTAACAAGTATTTTTTAATTACTTATCCCATTTCATATTTTGCCTATCACAATTTCCTTTTCTTTGTTTTTTAAATGTGATGCTTATCACATCTCATATTTTGCCCCTCAATTTCTTTTTCTTTTTCTTTTTTTGTTGTGGGGCTGGGGTTGGGGGGTTTTGCCCCTCAATTTCTAGATTTATTATATTTGAAGAATTATTCTTTTGTTGTGAGTGAAAAATCACTTCTATCCGCAAACATCTCAATATTTAACATCACTTCAATTGAATCGTATGATATCTGAAAATTTAAATTTGGTGTAAAAAACAGTGTCTTGAGTTGGTAATGACTTAATAAGTTAAATGTAAATTATAACACATTTTTCTATTTTAATTCTCACCACATTTCATTTTTTTTAAAAACTATACGTAAAAATATTTCCAACAAATATTTTTAATACTTAATATGTTGTTTGACTCATGTTTTGTCTTTCATTATTTATTACTTGGGTTGAAATTTCTTATATTTTATGACTAACTTTAACTATAGAGATAACAAATTTAAATTTAATAATATTGTATATTTGTTGTTGAACTTACATTTTCGAATAATATGAAATGATGGTAATAGATTTTTCCATTATTGTATATGTACAAGAGATTAGTTGTAAGAATGTAGATTGTTTTCTAAACAATTTTAAATTTCACGATTATTAAGTCCATTGATCTTATTATTATTCAATTAATATACACTTATGTTTTTATATTTTTGACGCAATGTGCAAATGTTACAGATTTATTGTGCAACTAATCTAATGATATATTTTAATAAGTTTTTCTACTCATACAATACACGGAACTTACCCACAGTCATTTAACTAGTTCTATTAAAATCTATGCAATCTATAAGAATTTATAAATCTTAAAAAGACTTAAGATGTTGGGACTAAATGAAGAAGCATCAACTAGCAAACAGGGAACCATTGTTTGGTGGAATAAAATCTGGCAACTTAAGATGCAATCAAAAGTTCGACATTTTTGGTGGAAGGTGTTTCATGACAGCCTTCCTTCAGGGCTGAATCTTATTCGAAGGGGCATTAAGGTGAGTGGGGATTGTCTTCATTGTGGCCAACTTGAGAGTACTCGACATGCTATTTTTTATTGCTCCTTTGCAGTGGCTGTGTGGAAACACTTGGACATTTGGAAATGCGTTAAACAATATCGTTGCTGCTGGGAGCTAAAGGATCTTGTTCAGGCTTTGTCTTCAACTTGCGAGGATGACGTGTTATTCTTGATTCTTCATGGTGCTAGAAACCTGTGGCATGCTAGGAATAATCTGCTCCATAATGGTTTCAAACAAGATCCTTCCAAAGTGGCACTTTCAACCATCTCTTTGGCTTCATCCTCTCCGTTAATGAAACACCAAAATGGAAATAGAACATTTTCACATTCTTGGAGTGCACCACCAGCTGGTTGCTTTAAATTAAATATTGACTCTGTATTGGATTATGAATTACAATGTTATTCTGTGGGTGCTTTGGTGAGGAATCATGCTGGGAATGTCATTGGAATGTTTGCGGATCGTTTTCACGGTGCCCCTCGAATTGAAGATGCCGAGGGAATGACCCTTCTCTTGGGACTGAAATTTGCTAAGGAACATGGTCCCAATATTGACTTTGTTGAAACGGATTGCCTTCGTCTTGTGCAACGCCTTCATGGGGACTTGGATTTTCTTCCCAATGGCTCTCTTCTTCACGAGATTCAAATGCTCTTGGATGATTTTAGTTGTGGATCTTACACTCATATCCCTCATCAAGGGAATATGGCTGTCCACACCGTTGTATAACAAAAACGCTTTTCTCTTCAGTTTGTGGGTCATGGTTCACTGTTTCCCATTGTTTGTTGGTTCTTTTGTTTGTCGTGACGTAAATCTCTAATTTAGTTTGCTTATTTCAAAAAAAAAAACAGATTATTATTTTATTTAATTTTATATAATTTTATATTTGAAAGGTTCCTCCTCATAATAATAATACTGGTAAAATAAAATAAAATAGAATCAAATAGTGTTTGAGACGACCTCTCTCGTCTCTATCTCCGTTTCGACTCCCAACGATTCCCTTGGAGCTCTGCCATGGCTTCCAACTCTGCCAAAGAGTTGCTCGCAGATCTGTCCCCGCTCCTCAAACTATACAAAGACGGCACCGTCGAGCGGCTCCTGGGATCACCAGTCCTTTCAGCCAGAGTCTACCTTCCCAAGCCCACAGAACCCAATCAAAAACTGCCTGTTTTGGTTTATTTCCACGGCGGTGGATTTTGCATCGAATCAGCCTTCTCCTTCCTCAACCACCACTACATAAACACATTAGCCGCCGAAGCAATTGCTTTAGTAATTTCAGTTGAATACAGGCTTGCCCCTGAATATCATCTCCCGTAGCATATGAAGATTCCTGGACCGCCCTTCAATGGGTGGCTTCACACGCCATTGAAGTAGCAAAAGACATTACCAATTTCCAGAAGGAATTGTGGGTAATTGAGCACGGAAATGTGGGGAATAGCGCAGGAGGCAATATAGCGCATAACATTCTTCTCCGAGCCAGGACAGAATCTTTGCCGGGAAACGTCAAAATCCAGGGAGGATTTCTATCCCAGCCTCATTTCTGGGGATCAAATTCAGATCCGATCGGATCGGAACGGATTGATGAACATAATTTGCTCTATAGGATTTGGATGTTTGCTTATCCATCAGCTCCAGGTGGGATTGACAATCCGATGATCAATCCGTTTGCAAAGAACGCCCCGAGCTTATCCGGACTTGGGTGTTTGAGATTGCTGGTTTGTTTAGCAGAGAAAGATGTATTGACAGAGAGAGGGAAACTATACGTTGAGAAAGTGAAGACAAGTGGATGGAATGGTGAAGTGGAGATGGTGGTGGTTGAAGAAGAAGATCATTGTTTCCATTTCTTCAATCCTGAAACGGAGAAAGCCAAGAATTTTATCAAGTGTTCTTTCATTTCACAGTAAATTCTGTATTTCTGTTTTTTCTTTGATTATTATTTATGATTATGGTATGAATCTTGTTGTGTTCTATGGTGTATCATGTATGATTAGGGATTTGTCAGTTTTGTGTGACAGTAGTAATTGTCCCATGCATGGCGAAATCAATGGAGCAGCTATGGGAAGAATTTCGTCTTCTTCCCATGCCTCATTAATTTCTTTAGTTTAGTGTCATCTTTGTTTTTAGGTGGGATTATTGGCCCCGTTAGTCAAACCAATCACCATTTTTTTTTCTTTTTTTCTTTTGAAAAGGGAAATTTTATTCATTAACTGAATCAAACAAAAGTATATCATCAATCCTAACTGGGGTCAAATCATAAACCACACTAAGACAACATAGAACCAACCGCTCAAACAAGTCTATGAGCAATCTAGTTCGCAGACCGTCTAACACAAGAGAACTCTATGCCAGCGAGTTCTAGAGTTAAGAGCTTACAATCCTCTAACAATACGTAGTTAAATATTCATAATTCATTTTTACACAAAATGTACTTACATATTTTAAAGTAAAATCAATTTGCTACGAGGACATGTAAAACTAAAAGCCAAAAATTAGGAAAAAAATCAGGTGAAAACATGAGTTTTTGGGCTTCGATTTTGAGACTTTTGAACGCATGTGTGGGTTGCTATCTAATAAAGTACCCTTAGGATATTGTTCCAATCACCTGAATTGCATAATGACCGAGTCCCCAGCCACCGCCAACCAAATTCGTTGCGTTACTCCTTGACGTGGTCATAAATAATTGATGTCATTTGGTAACGGTTTTTAATCTAAATAATCAATCTTGCAGTGGTTGCATTTGGTTGTCGTTAAAGTAAAGTTAACTTGTATAATTAGTGATAATTGAAGTTGATAATCTAACTGTAATTGAACCAGAAGTTTAGTAATTTATTCTTATCATCTGATGTTAATCAATATAAGTTATCAGAAGAGTGAAAGGATTAAGGAGCTCTGGCACAATTAGCCTAGCCTTGACGTTAATTTTTTTATTATAATAGCTCGATTGGCTCCGGATATTTTATCAATTTTCCCACAACCCTTCAATCTTTCATTGCAATATCCTTCTTTCTTCTCTTCCAAATTTTTATGGTCAGATTTACCGCATAGCTTATACTAGTAATGATTTTTTATTTTACGCAACAATAGCATAAATTAGGAGAGACTTGAGGATAAAATTTGCAAAAGTTGCCTGAAATGTAAGAAAAATAAAGGGTCACACGTTGAAAAACAACACCACAATCTTCTGTTCTGACCTGGTACTTTCCCGCGTCACCTTCCCCAATTCCACCCCCGGTCCGGCCCAGTTATGCTCACCCAGATTCTTTCCTCTTCAACAACTTCATGTATAAAATTGTATACATTCGTTTCTTGTTTTGCTTACCCAACTCCAACGGACCCATTCAACTCCGCCCCCATCAACTCCATCAATAATCCCTTTCTCTGTTTTTCTCTATCCAAAGACTCGGTTTTTTACTTCCTTTCCCATGTTTTTCCCTCCTCTCTTTTGACACCATCCACCATGATCGCCGCCGTCCTCTTCCTCTTTTCTCTACTCTCCGGCCTGTCCCCCGCCCTTTCTCAACCCCCCAGAGGTGAAACTAACTAGCCCTTTTTATCTGTAAGTCTTCTTATTTTTCTGTATTTGTCATAAAATTCTGTTCTTTTTCAGGTGTACGTATTGATTGTGGCGCGACTGAACAATCCAAGATCGACGGCATTGAATGGCTGCCCGACACAGGTTACATCTTCTCGGGTACCCCTACGAACATTTCAGAACAAGTTTTGCAGCCGACTCTTGCTACTGTCCGAACATTTCCATTCAAGAACAACCTTTTCAAGAAGTTCTGCTATGAGATTCCGGTGGATCGAAACAGAAAATACATGGTGAGGACTACGTATTACTACGGTGGAATTGATGCCTATGCGAATCCGCCGGTGTTTGATCAGATAGTTGATGGGACATTTTGGGCTATGGTGAATACGACAGATGATTATACGACTGGAAATGCAACATATTATGAAGGGATATTTAAGCCTACTGGGAAGAATTTGAGTGTGTGTTTGGCTGCTAATACATATACAGATTCAGACCCTTTTATTTCTGCTCTGGAGGTTTTGCTTTTGTGGGATCAATTGTACAATTCCACAGATTTTAATGCTTATGCTTTCAGATTAATTGCAAGGCACAGTTTTGGGTTCCGGGGATCAGAAATAAGGTCAGATGTTAAATTAATTATCTTCATTCATTTATGAACTTCTTGCTTCTATGGAATTTGTATGATTTCTTAATATGAGTAGTCAGAAGAAGGGGAGTTTGTGTGATCTTTTCCTGGTAAGTTCACCAAGGGAAATTGTTTTTGTGTGGATGTTAGCACTTGTAGAATTTGGAATTCTAGGATCGTGTCTCTCTTTAAGTTTTAATTAAATTTGTATGTATTTGTCATCTTAACTTGATTCACACCATCAATGTTGCATTCTGGCACAGTCTTTCCTTTGAAATTTTGGTTAAAAGTTTCACATGGTAGCCTGATGGCCACTTTTCATAACAATGTTGGAAGTTATGTTGTTTCAAGAAGGATATATTTCAGAATGTACAAATTCAAAATGCCTATTTATTCTCTTGTAAAAGAATGTTTAGAAATTAGAATTATGGTAAATTTGTTTATAAAGTACTCTGTGATTCTATTGATTAGCTAACTATAACTGTGTGGGATCAAACAGGTATTCTGATGATCAATTTGATCGCTACTGGTCACCATTTGGAATAAGTGATTCTTCATCTATTAGTAATGAAAATGTCTCAGTTTCTGGTATCTGGAATCTGCCCCCTGTGAGAGTGTTTCAGACACAACTGATGAAAAGCCAGCCTGAACCCTTGACATTGATGTGGCCTCCCGGGTCTCTTCCGAATGATTCTAACATGAAATACTATATAGCCCTTTATTTTGCGGATGATCCTGTCTCTGGGAGCTCAAGAAAGTTAGATATAACCATAAATGGCATAACTTATTATAGTAACCTCAGTGTGAATTCGGCTGGTGTTGTTGTCTTCGCGAATCAGTGGCCTCTCTCTGATTTAACAAACTTAACTTTGACGCCATCTCCTGGATCAAGCATTGGCCCTCTGATCAATGCAGGAGAGGTTTTTCAAGTGCTACCGGCTGGAGGAAAAACTCTCGCACGTGATGGTATTGTTCAGAACCTAATAGACTATTTACATAACACAGTACCAGATGTTGGACAAAGAACTTTTAAATCTGATCAATCAGTAATCTCTCATATAATTATATTTCTCTTTGCTGAGAATTGGTACCCCTTTAGACTTTAGTTGTCTCCAACTGGGGTCTTAATCTTTCTTCCTTTACTTTTCACTAACTATTTAGTTATTTAATTTTTTTGAGAATATGAATCCATTTTTTTCTTGCAGTTGTTGCTATGGGAAGCTTGAAACAACATTTCCATAACCCTCCGGTTGATTGGAATGGAGATCCATGTTTACCCCGTCAGTACAGATGGACCGGAGTCACGTGCTCAGGAGGACCCCGAGTTCGTATAGTAACCTTGTGAGTTGGAATTTGTTATATACTAAAAATTATTCTGTTCTTGTGGACATCCATTATCATTGTCAAAAGAAGGTGGAATTGTTACAGGCTGCTCATCTTTTTCTTGTTGTCCACAGAAACCTGACCAGCATGGGTCTTTCAGGATCAATCTCGCCAAATATTGCCAGGATGACAGCATTGGAAACAATGTGCGTGAATATTAATTTGCGAGCGTATAATACCTATACACTTGATTCTTTCATTAACAATATCTTGTTATTGACAGCTTGCTTGGCAATAATAGTCTGTCAGGAACCATCCCGGACCTCAGTTCACTAAAAGGACTGGAAATTCTGTGAGTCATGAGTTCTTTATTGTAGTTACTTTTTGCTTCCCGCCCACCCCCTCTCTCTTTTCAATCCTGCTTACTTTATGGGATAGAGAATGCTGTCTCACAAGACATTATATCAGCAGAAGTTTGGTGGTAGAGTCATTGACTTGAATATTGTTGAGATATTCAAATATGCATTGTGGCCAATTTTATTTTATCCAGAGCTAATTAAATTTCTTCTCCTAATACACATTGTCTTTCACTTCAGGCATTTGCAAGACAATCGGCTCAGTGGAGAAATTCCACCATCGATGGGAAACTTAAGTAACCTGCAGGAGCTGTAAGTTCTATTGCCAGAACTTTAGCCACTTGCAGTTTCGTGTTTCATGCTGATATCCATGATCACATTGGAAAAATCTCCACCCTGCAATTCATTGATCCGTAATATTTTGCAGTTTGCTCTGCTTCTCTTTCCCACTATGAACTTTCAAAGTTTACTCCTGTGCTACTGCTTCTAAGTTCTCAGATTCTTGACTAATACTAAATCAGCACAATGTTCTATTAGGGCCTCTCCAATAAATCATTGGAAGGATAGTTGTAGACATTATCCTTGTCACTCAAGTCATATACTAGATCTCATAACCTTAAATTTTTCTGTAACTTTTCCTGTGAGAGAGGTCTGAGGATATTATCCTAAAATCACGGTTTTTAGTAACAGATCATCCTGATTAAATGGTCTTTACCCTTTAATTGGGAAATTCCAAACACTAGACGGATTCCAGGTTAGGAACTGGTTTATTCCATGAAAAGTAGCTACAATCCCATTTAGCCACTCTTGCATATTACTTATATACAGCATTTCATAATTGAAAATTTTGCATGAAGCTGATTGTAAACTCTGTTCCAGAGGGAGTTTCTGGCTTATTTTCTTTAATCTTCATTTCGTTGTAGTTCATAAACTGGAAGCAGTCTTAGATCAGAGATGGGATTTCTTGTTCCTTTGCTGGCTATTTGCTGCAGTTGAAATTAATTCCTTGTTTAAAATTGATTGCTATTCAGTAGAAATATTAGTATGCTGATCTGTGTTCACTGTTATCAGCTTCCTGTATAACAATAATCTGACCGGCCATGTACCGAGCAACATTTCTGGAAAATCTGGACTGAACCTAAGGTAATTACCTGTTAGCTGATGCTCATTTCTTTATTGCTAATTTAGATGATTACCTAACTTCTTTTCTCCGTAGGTTTACTCCTGGAAATCCATTTTTGATACTTCCACCTTCATGAAAACATCGTGTAAACTAGCCGCTAACAACCACTATGCAAGAGTCGTCGAAAGATTCTCCACAACTCGAAAGTAAGACTATTGCTCGTCCTTCAAACCACATAAACACTGCTTCTTTTGAAAAAAGAGGCTTGTTTTATTGTTGCCAGCATATATATATTCTTTGACTGACAGATGAAAATGTGATAAATCGTATATCTTTGTGTTGTTTATGTATAGTCATTTTTTGAGTGATTGTCTCTCTATCAAAATTTTCTCCGTGTAAATTACAAGTATCTTCATTTTGCATACATGATTCATATTGCAACTAGAGGTTTGTAATTATGTTTTTCCATGTATAGTTGAATTGTTTTATTCATTTTAAATCCCGATTTTGAAGATGATATTTGCCTCCCCCTGAATTAGTATCCACGGTTAAGAATGCAAATTCGTTACTATAATAGAATATTTGAGGTTGTCTTCACGCGTGTACTCTTGAAGACAACCACATGAGACCAGAAGAAGCAAGATGCTTGATGGTCATGTTCTTTGTGAATCTATATGTATTTGTCAATTAAGCACAACGCTTTGTTATGGCTTTAGGATTGAATTTCATTCAAAAATTTTAGTTTTCTGTCAACGAAATTTAATTTCCGTGGTCGGTTTGCCTAATGGACTTGATAGTTCCATAGTTGGATTGTCATTTCATCTTTAAAGTTCAACCTAGTTATGATGATTGATCATTTGAGAACACCAATTTTGTAATTCATGCGTTCATTTGAGTCTAGAATAGTCGGCCTTGTTTGGAGAATTATCTCAAACCATTGAATCGGAGTTACTTATTATTATATATTTATTCGACGTAAGATTTGTCTTTAACAAGCTTTTCTGAGATGGCGGTCTCATGTATAAGTTATTTATCTTTTATTTAATTGACGTAGGATTTATCTCTTACCATGCTGCTCGTGTAACTTAAACTATTTTCGAGATAATCCTTGCTAAATGAATTGGCAGGCTTCTCATTCTCCAAAGGAGATCGAATCTTACTTTAGTTTCCTTTCTCCACAACAAAGTGACAAATCGTGCATTTGAACATTTCTAGAGAAGGATACATTCCTCTTAAAGCTTCTCCAAGTCCAACACATGGAATGCACTTTTTGCCATAGTTTTTGGTGGTCTCTATACCATGAATAATTCTAATTAGACAAAGTTAGCCACAAAAAGTTTGACAAAGTTGACATGTGACTTGTGTTATTGTTGTTGATGTAAAAGTAATGTGATGTGTTGAAAAACATGATCGTGTCATGTATTAGTTTTGTTAGATTTTTTATAAGTTATTTTGTCCATGTAGCATAACCCTTATACCATTAGCCATCAAAATAATCGTGGGTATCTTGAAATTTTTTGTTAATAATCATGGCCTCATGGTATTAATACTTGTACAAAGTCTTTAACAAGACAATCATTACGTCTTATATGGTAAAACCGTCCAATGAGAAAGGACTCATGCTTGCATAATGAGTAGAGGCCATTTGGATGACCACTTAAGAAAAGAATGTCAGATTCCGAGGTGGCCTTACCCTTATGGACTCTGCCTTGTCTTGATGTAAACTCTTTTCATAGGACTAAGAATTCAATCCCACACAGCGGCAGTGTGGGGGTTTGAAACCCACTGAACGCATATGGATTCAATTATCAACTTATGGTGTAGAAGGTGTGGCTGAGGGCCTTTGTGCGAAGAAGTGTACAGTCTGCGGGCGGAACCAAGGTCCATTCGAGGTATATCTCACGATTTACCTCCTCTAGGATTCTAGGGATGGGGTTCTGGAAGTCATGATTAGTCCGGCGCAAGCTATGAATCCTGGTGCTGATAAAAAAAAAAAAAAGAAAGAAAAAGAAAAAAAGAATTCAATCCTACACAGTACACTCTGTCCACAAATTAATTTTGTGGAGATTCCCTTGTGTATTTGTTTGGCTAGAATCTGAAGTTCCATAATCTCAGGATCATGTTTCCTCATTTATTCCTCGAGAACAATTAATCAAACCTTGTTCACTAGAGGAAAAACTCTAAGTCGGGGTAGTTTTTACCCCACTGTTCAATTCATTGCTAGATCTACTGACCCTCATTCTTCAAGACGATCTTATTAGAATGAATAGAAATTAGTCACAGAAACATTCTTACAGGAGAAGTCAGCATCTACATTGTGATTCATAACAAAAATCTACTTAAAAACAACATTTAATCTGAAGAAAATTAAGAACATGAAATGAATTCTGATTTAAAAAAAAAAAAAAAACCCAAATCACTCAACAATCTGCTACCGGCTTCTTGTTTTTACCTGTCTAGTCTTCCTTTCCTTATGGAGAACAGGGGAGGCAGAGCACTGCTTTTCCCTTGTGTGCAAATAGGCACATTAATCATCGGTCGAATTCTTATATTGGAGGATCTTGTTCTCTCCAGCCCTTTCTTGATTCTCTTCACAGTCTTGTCTCGGGCACCTGCCCGTTCTTTGCTTCCATCTACTGAAGGCACTTCGACCAGCAAGCCTCTGGATGAAGACGAGGAGGAGGAACAGGAAGAAGAAGAGGACGGTGACAGGGTAGAAGCTCGTTGTTTTTTCAACCTGAGTAATTCTTTCCATAGAACGGTACATTTGGGGGGCCTCGGAGAGGGATCATCATCAAGAAACCAACTTATTCTGGTTTCTTCTACTCTGTTTTCTTCCTTGTTATTCGACTCTTTTCCATCAGTTTCCTCATCAGCATTCTCTGATTTGAGGCTGATCTTGTTGAGTTTCTCGGAATGATGCACTTGCCAGAAAGGAAGCAACTTCCCTTCGCAGAATAGCTCGTCCGCCGTTATCATTTTTTGGCTGGTGGCTAAATTCCCTGCAAGAAACTCGAATTCTGCGTTAAACACCCTCTCTCTTTCTTCCTTCTCAACCTGAGGGTTTGGACATATAGAAATGAAGTTTTCTTCATCAAGAAAATCAGCAGAGAATGAAATCCGGGGGCTCGAGTTTGACTCGACGCATTTAGAGGTAGCCTGAATAGTTTCCAAGGAAACCATCTTGGAAGAAGAAGAATGGAGAAAGAAATGCCAGAAGTGAAGTTCTTGGCTTAGGAGTTATTTGTGTTCAGAACATGTGCATTAGGTTATATGCTTTATAAGATGAGGGGAAAATGGGGATGCTCTATTTCTTACTTAAAACATAGTTTTGATCAAAAGTTTTCCATTCTTTCTTGGTAAAAATGTCTGGACGGTGAGAATATAAAAACTATGTGGTCTGGTGAAGCTGAAACAGTGAACAAAGGTTGTTTATAGAATATGGGGACAGCACATGGACACCTTGGGGGCTAAAGACAAAAGCCTTTCAACCATGCCATTCGACTCTCGATTCATCGGCCTTGCGTTATGATTCTTCGCACTGTGGTAGGCTCGTTTTGAATATGTCATTCTTGAAATTCCTGTGTCTACCATGGTGGTTTGGGCTTGAGAATATTAGTTTAACATTCGTTTGAACTTTAAATAAGATAAACAGTTCGTTTAAACTTGTAATTCACTTCAAATTTAGGCAAAATTTAGGTTTTTTCTTCCTTTTTTTTTTTTTTTTGGTGGAATGTTAAATGCCCACAATGAGTTTAGATACAAAAACGTGGAGGACAATAAAGTGGTGTAGCATTGATTTTACAAGTCAATTAATTCATTAATAGCCAACCTACATAGTGAAAATCTTGTCTCTGTGGCTATCATGTGTGATCAATGCATTGCTCCAAATCATGACATCTTGCCCTTGATTTGGTTCCTCTTTACGGCCGAAGTTTTAGTACTCATAATTAACCAGGGGATTTGTACCCTATGAATAGTAGTGAAGACTGAGTAGTCCATCGTTCAATTAATTGGGTTTTCTACTGTTGTGTATTACTTTTTATGTCACGTTTTGAATATTCTTGAAGTATTTGAAATTTTTCCCATTTCGATACCTACGGGAAACTCTTAAGGACACTACATCTATTTATGACCATGTTTATTTAACAAACTAGTAAAGATACACGTCAAACCTAACGTTCATGTAATTTAAATAACATTATATGTTGTCTAATATTAAATTTTTCTTGGAAACCAAGAATATTGATTAAAGAATTACTGTCTTAATTAGTGGCAAAATGAATTATTAGACATAAGGATTAGTCAAAGAGGGATAAGCTGTTCTTGTTCTGACCCTTCTTATTACAGAGATCATAATAACATGGGAGAAGCCCTATGCATGTGATCACATGAAAACAATTTTCATGCCATGTGACAACATTGTATTTCCCAATTAAAACAAGAAATTTTATGTATAGGAGTTGGGATTTTACATCTCTACCCTTTGGAAAGTTCATCCTTTTGTGGGTATATGGTGTTATTTGGGAATTTGGATGTGGGGTTTCTTGTCATTTTGTAGTACTAGTTGTAGTTGATCATGCCTATTTCTTGAAAAAGCTTGGGTTAAGATTTGGTGTGCAAAATGTGTATTAGGGACAGCTAATCAACATTGGATAAATCTTTTTGTATGTTGTGTGTGTACTGTCATAAGTATTGGTATTATTAATTAAGCACACTAGATTACAAAGGATCAGTGACTCTTTCCTTAGGTTTAATTAAAATAACAAAGAAAATTGCATGATCGGTCTCAACTTTTGGACCGTGTTGCAAGTTGATCCTCAATCTACAAAGAAAAGGAAGGTCGTCATCAACATGAAAACGATCGAAGGGTCTTAGAATCCCAACAAGAATCCACGTTGTAGAGTTCGTGATTTGTCCCCTCAACTGCTTGTTGATCTAAAGTCAAGGCCACCCCTGATCAAGGGATGAGCTTATAGACATTGCAATGGGGATTGTTGAGGCCCAATGAAAGCATTTCACTTTTAATTAGTGAGACAGCCTATGCAACGATGTATAAGCATTTCACTTTTAATTAGTGCTACTGCCTATGCAACGATGTATAACTCGACAAGGATGATTCTTATGTCTCTTTAATTTTGTTTTTCTCTCTCTTTTTCTATTTTTAGCAATTAAGCTTTCAATGTTTTAGCATCAGAAAGGAACATCCATGCCTCTCACAAAATATTTTGACACATATCTGGATGCAAATTGTCTGGGCTTGATAATGCAACTGTAATTGGGATCGACTTAATTCATTTCATATATCTGGGGACCAATTCTGACTAGTGAAATAGTCCAATGACTGGGCTGCAAATTGGGGCAATCGACTGAGGACTAGTGATGCAACTATAATAAAATGTTAGAATCGCCTTGCTTAATTTTCTATGTTGAAACCAAATTTCAAGTTATGCTGAAGACCAATGGTTCTTTTTCTTTTCTTTTGTTTGCTTCCTTTCCTCTCTTTATTCTTTTTATTTTTTATATTTTTTATTTAATTTTTTTTTTGGGTGCCCTCTTGGGTGGGGGGTGGGGGCGCAACACCAATGGTTCAATTTTAGTAAACCTTAAACTCATTATTAGAACTGTTATAAATTTCACGTTCCACATTTCATGACAAGTTTATATCATAGTTCTGCACTCATATTAAACCTTTGATTGAATAAATGAATTTAATTTCTACGTTATATATTCCACCTATATGTGACTGGACGGACTTAAGACAATGTTTACATATTCAAGTTTAACACCAAGAAACATTAAATTTTTGTAGCAAACTAGGTTCATAGACTAACAATCATCAATGTCTTCACTTTTAGTTGCAAATCAATTTGAAGTTTTGAAAGAAAGGTCACAAACTAAAGATATTAAAAAGTGTACTATTACAAGGAACAGACTACTAAAAAGATAATAATTTAAATATCAATTAATAACTGTTTAAAAAAAAAGAGAGATAAAAAGAACTTAGAAATAACAAAAGAAGTGCAATAACTGCACAATGTGCACAAATTAAGAGGACCTAAAAACCCGGTAAAGATCCCTAAAGCAAGCAGTGCGCTTCAATTGGGGGACCATTTGTGGTAATAATCATTAACACCCTTCTTCTCTTGTGTATAGTAGTATTTATTATGATTACCAACGTTTCGAAGTTAAATACCCATTTAAATCCTGTTTCAATTGATTTTCTATAATTTGTACACAAGGGATTTTAAGAACTTTTACGTATGATGTCTAAAAGATTCTTAATATTTTTCAAAAGTAGTGTCATTTAGCACCAACTTGTTGATATTGAAGTGATGTTCAATTGTTCATTGATGAATGAAGTTACCAGAACCAATTATTTAAAACATTTAAGGTGATGTTATAAGACTACTAATCTTACATAAAACCCTGTCCTTGCTTGATGGTAGAAGGGAGTTTGAGAACTTAGTTCCATGCAAAGCCAGCTGGTTAATTATGTTTGTGACAAAGATGTTGACTTTGGTTATGGACTTCAAAAATAGTAGGAAAGAAGACTAGTATACCGTTTTGCAGTGAGTTCTGATTGTAGAATAAAATGAAAGAGAAGGAGTGGAGATGAGCAAAGAAGATGACTGCGAAGAAGAAAATGGAGAAGATGAAGAAAATAGATAAGGGACAGACTAACAAATGTATTTGTATGTTTCTTTGGACCCGTAGAGCAACCTCCTTTATGGTTGGAAATTATAGAAAGAGGGCTTTCAGATATTCCATTTCTACCAAATAAAGTGACTTATTGGCCAAATAATCTACTTAATTTGCCATGTGTGATTGTTCAAACCAAATGGTAAAAAAATATAAGTTAATCGTTTCACTTGAAAAATAATTTTTTTTACAGAAATGCCATGTATACTCGACAGTGGTAACATCAAAGGCCAATAATTGATGGTTCAAGGCCAATTTTATGGGTAAGACATAAGCCCATAGTTATTAGAGCTTCTCGACTTAGATCACTCTCGAAAAAGTCAAAATCTTGTGATAAAACTCAATATTTTAGACAATTATTAGTATATTCTAAAAGTATTGAACTCACTTGTTGTAATTTATTTGTTAAAAAAAAAAAAAGGTGTTTCAGTTGTACTAAAAGTTTTTCCTCGTGGTGTATAAACATTTTTCTCCACTTCTCTTTGGAAAAATCCCCAGGCCCCCTCCTCTTTGGCCTCCAATGCATGGTTGAGTCATAACGTTTTATTAATGCGATAATAAATTAAGAAGAAATGAACATTTAATGAATTCATGACTCTAATTAACAGTGTACCAGCTACATGGCTAGTGGCTACTCTTTTATTATTATTATTATTATTATTATTATTATTATTATTATTATTATTATTATTAGTCATTCATTAATTGTTTTCTTTATTGGTTATGCCAACAATGTAAATGTTAATGTTATATACTTTCTACATTGGGCTTGTTCTGGAATTTGATTGTTTACGATACCAGATTTTCACCTGTGCGGTACATGGGAAAATCAATTATTATTATGTAGTAACAAAATTATTATAAATTTTCAATACATTAACAAAACCCAATAACCATGATATGTCAAAATATTTATATCAAAACTTTTCATTGGGACGTATATTTTATAAATAAATTTTTGGATGATGATATGTTAAACTATTCGTGTCAATCTAACACTTTTTACATTAGAATAACTGTCTAAAAATATTAATAATATACATATAATAAAAAATGCATATGATAAAGTAAATTTTACATATAATCCGCACGTTACATTTTGTAGAAGTTGAGTCTCATATTCTATTATTTTCAATGTCATGGAACCAAACTTCATAAATTCCCACATAAGATTCTTACGTACCATTTAAAATGTTCTTCATACCCTTAAAAAAATTAAAAATGATATTTATACCTTACTATTTAAGTAATAATAACAAGTAAAATCTAAAATTATTAAAAATGAAAAATAAAACAATTTATTCACCACCTTATACCTATTTAACTATTCGTCTCACCCCCAAATTTAGAATAGGATTGGAGATATATCCCCAATTTTTTCATTCTAACGGCAAAAGATAGGTTCCTCACTCCCCCACCCTTAAAAAAAACAAAAAAAAAAAAAATTCATGAACGATCAACAATTCAATTGAATTACCCGATATATCAAAACCTTTAAACTAGCTGTATAAAACAAGAGCCAGTAACAAAATGTGTATATTAAGTCTGAATTCAACCTTAAATCGGTACTTGAGGAGATCAAGTTGATCTCTAATTGGTTTTGAATGGTGTGTGGGTATGTGTGTGTGTGTGTATAAACATGTCTGTGTTATGTTAGTTACAAAGTATTAGATCAACTAGATACTCAACGAACAAAGAGATTGATTGTACCAAAACTAACAAATTTTATGAGAAGGGCCATTAAGGACTACCTAAATTACATAGTTTAGGTGGTTTGAGATATTTGAAATTTATGTGAAAAAAACTACACTCGGAACTCTAGAAATTTTCTGGTATTTTAGGAATATTAAATTCATTATTCTAAGTAAATTGAGAACTATTTCTATAGTGGTTGATGTGGCAAGCCACGTCAGCAGGAGTAGTCTTGCTTGAATGCCACGCTGGAAATTCCTTGTTCCTCTGATGGTCACAAATTTACCCTAGGTTGGTTATCTCTTTGGCTATTATGAAGACCCCTGGTTCATAAGATTATTTCCCGGGTGGGATTGTTTCCCCTGGCCATTATTATTTCTCAGGTGGGATTATTTTCACCTGCCCATTATTATTTCCCAACTGGAGTTGTTTTCTGTTGATCACTGTAAAAACTCGTGCCTCAAGGGTGATAAGTTAATATTTGTATAGTTTATTCTACCAGGGTAATATTGATATTCAAATATTCAAAAATTGGGGAAAGCAAGAAAGAACGAAAAGAAGAGAAGGAAACAAAAGGTGAGGGGTGGGGGAGAGAAAAGTAGAAGCGACAGAGAAAATTTCTTGGTCGAAAAAGGTGGCCAGACGGAAGACGGTTGCGTTGCGTGACTAGCGTAAGATGCTGACAAATGTATGGAAAAATTGCAAAATAGTCTTTCATCTATTGCCTCATTATCAAGTCAGTCCTAAAGATTTAGAAAGGATCGGAGTAATTGTCAATTTAGAGGTTTTTTTCTTTTTTTTTTCTTTTTTTTTAATAAGGGGAAGGGGAATTGAATCATTGATTAAGAGTGAGAAACTCACACTGATGCCATCAGACTATATAGATCTTGGTGTCAATTTTAGAGATGGAATGAGTGATGAAATTGTAATATGAAAGAATAGAGATTGTATAATATTTGTTGTTACTCCCATAAAAAAATTAGATAAAAATAAAACAAAACAAAACTAGAACAATGATGTATGCTATATTATTAATTAAGTGATAATAAAAATTCATGTATTAAAAAAAAAAAAGGTGATAATAAAAATTCACATCTCACACCCCACTCCATAATGAGCCTTCCCAACGAGTTAGCATGATGAGGCAAAATTTATCCTTGACTTGGGCACGGGCTAGGCTCGTCCGCAAGTCATCTAAATTAAATTAAAATCGAAAAAGTAGACACAAATAAAAAGTAAATGTGCAAACACTGCCACGCTATGAGCAATTGCAAAAAAAAAAAATAATTTTTTAGAAAATTCACAAAGCAAATGAACAACAAATGGGATGGGACTTCGCAGGGTGCAGTTCCATTTGAGTGCTGTGAATACAATTTACGCAAATCTTACGGGTCTTACAATTGAAACTGACTAATCGTGGGCTCTAAATGATTTTTATAAAAGGATGTCCCGTCCAAGTTTAGGCGAATTGTGAGAAAACTATACCTTGTCCCTTCCTTTGCTAGTCTTATTAGCAATTTTTATTCACACAAATAGTTTCTAACAATAAAAATTAATTACATTTCATTTAAACTGTGACAATTTTTCAAGAGATCGGAAGAGCTACGTTGAACAAAAGCACATATAAATATTCTAACAAAACTAACACATGGCACAATCTTGTTTTTCAACACATCACATTACTTTTATATCAACATGATCACATAAGACACACGTCAATTTTGTCACTCTTTCTATCTATTCTTTTGTCCAACTAGCTAGAATTATTCTTTTTTCAAATCTAGCTTAGGAAGGATTTTTTTTTTCTTTTTCTGTTTAACTTAATGCTTATAAAATATAACTAGAGACCCCTTAAAAAGAAAGAAGAAGAGGGGAGACCTGCTTTTAAAAATAGGGACGATAATTTCACAGGTAATCTTGAGTCATGCCGCCAAATTAATATGATATGTATATCAGAACAATTATACTGTATATGACATGTTTTCCTATCGGTTATTGAGATGAATAATTCTATATGGACAAAAAAAGACGCAAAGAGGGTGACAAAAATGACAAGTGTCACATGTAATTAACATTGATGTAAAGGTTATGTGATGTGTTAGAAAACATGATGTTGT